>PVLD010002517.1:101958-111958 GCA_004027595.1 Dinomys branickii
AAGTGCAGGGTCCTGAGTTCGATCCCCAGTATCTCAAAAAAAAAAAAAAAAAAAAAAAAGAAATTTCTGGGAGGGGTCTCAGTGAATCACAAAGCCAGGCACCACTTGCAGGGGCTCCAACTAGGAGGAAATCGGAACAGTAAGCTGAGATTTTCACCCTTGGCCCTGGGGCAGCTCAGGATATGGAGCTCTGTGTGAACTTTCCAACAGAAAAATCACCTTTGGGTCCATGAGAGTGGTGATCGGAATAACTCCCTGGCAAAACAAATACTAAATGTTGCCCCTTAGAAAGGAGGAAACCACAGTCTGTATTGGCTTCGCTCCTGCCAAGCCCTGCTTCAGGCATCTTTGTGAGCTCTCGCTGCGTCTTCACACAGCTCTGAGGAATGTCTCCTGAGCATCCCCACTTTACAGGCCAGGAAGCAGTCCAAAACGGAGAACTGTCTTGCCCAAATTTCACCTTTCAAAACCAGATGGGAAAGGGTTTCAACCCAAGTCCATTGCATTTGACTCCAAAGCCAGGTGTTTGTTCCAATGCTTCAGAGTAACTTTGCAAACAAATCATATATTTTAATCTCCTAAATTAAAAGTCACTTCCACAGAATATACTGTCCCTCCAAAAAAACACCAAGAATATATAGCCAAGACATGGTGGCACATCTGGAATCCCAGCACTCAGGAGGCTGAGGCAGGAGGATCATTGCGAGTTCGAGACCGGCCTGAACTGTATAGCAAGACCCCGTCTCAAAAAGACACACACACACACACACACACAAAAAAAAAAGAATATACTATCCCTACATTGTGCTTTATAGTCTGAAACCAGATCAGAAAACGACATTCAGCAGTCCTTTCCAGCATTCAAGTTCTGGTCACACTTAAGATCTAAATAAACGCAATAGGATATCCAAGGTGCTGATTCCCACCAGGGATTTCCTTTTCGTTTTGTTTTGTTTTTTTAGTACTGGGGCTTGAACCTAGAGCCTTCACACTGAGCTACAACCTCAGCCCTTTTTAGTTTTTATTTTGAGACAGTCTCTCTAAATTGCTAAATTGCCCAGTCTGGGCTCAAACTTGCAATCCTCCTGTCTCAACCTCCCAGAGTGCTGGGATTATAGGAATGCACCAGGCACCAGCTCAGATTCCACACTTTGAGCTTGGTATAATGTGTTTATGTTGCACCTGACTTTCTCTAATATTTGTCCCATTCCCTCTAATGAATATCCACTGACATAACATGTAAGTTTTCTTTTCTTAACATTTTATGTGAAAATGTTTAAACATGGATAAGTTGAGATAATTGGATGTGGGATAATCATAAAACTACCACCTAGATTGTTCCATTAACATTTTACTAAACTGTTTAACTTTTTAATTGTGTTTCATACGTGCCAGGAATTTTGCTTGGATTATCTCACTTAATCCTTTAAAGAAAAGACTTTGAAGTTGACACCATTATCACTCCCACTTAATGGAAGAGAAAATTGAAGTTGAAAGTCTTGCAATGCCAGGTAGTATCTACAAAGCTACTATCTATAAACCTAATCCTCTAAAGCTGGCCATGGTGGTGCCTGCTTGTAATCCCAGAACTCCAGGGTTTAAGGCAGGAGGATCTCAAATTTGAGTCCCTGGAGTACATAGAGAGTTCAAGGCTGGCTGGACTACACAGAGAAACCCTGTCGCAAAAAATAAAACAAACAACCAAAATTACTGCACTTATATTCATGAAGATGGAAGCCAATTGAGCTCAATTTACTGAATTTCATTAATTCGGTTTATGTTGGAGATTTGTTTTCTGAATCAGAGGAGTTTCCAGGTACAAAACTGAATGAAAGTTTATGTGATGAACTGGAAGGGATTTGTTCTTTTGGATTCTAAAAGTAGTTTTCCTGCTGGTGTGGTGGCGCATGCGTGTGACACCAGGACTAAGAGAGGGTGAGGCAGGAGGATCATCACGTGTTCAAGGCCAGTTTGACCTACATAGTGAGACCCTGCCTCAAAAAACTAAAATAATAATAATAAACAAAAGTAAAAATACTTTTCCTTATTTTTTTTAAATAAAGAAGTAAAGAGAAACATTGCACAAAGATTCCATTATAGTGTTTTTGTTTTTGTTTTTGTTTGTCTTTTTTGGTACAAGGAGTCAAACTCATGACCTCAGGCTTGCCAGGCAAGCACTTATGCCACTGAGCTATACCCCAGGCCCTATTTTTTGTCTTTTTGAGACAGGGTCTTACTAGGCAGTTCAGGCTGGCCTTGCACTCACTCTGTAGCCCAGGCTGGTCTCGAACTGGCAACGATCCTTCTGCCTCAGCTTCCTGAGCACTGGGATTACAGGCATGTGCCACCACACCCGGCTATAGTGTTATTTAAATTGCAAGTTTTTCTTCTGCATGTGGTACCGGAAAATGAACTCAGGACTTTGTTCTTGCCAGGCAGGTGCTGTGCTGCTGAGCTGCATGTGCTGCTGAGCTATATCCTCAGCCCCTTAAATGGAAAATTTGAAACAAACTAAATGTCTAAAAATTTAAAAGTGGTCAGTTATGGTATGCTCAAAAGATAGCATAAAGTACAAATGTTAAATCTTTCCTTTATCTCATAGAAATATTTGTCACTATAGCTTAGGACATATATATTCAATCCATATGTGTTTAAGGGGCTATTCAAGGATGTAATTGTATCTAATTCTTTTTGCTACCAGAAAATAATAGATTGACTAGCAGTATCTGAAAGACATAGATGTCCAGGAGAAAGGGAGACGATTTCTTTTCTTTTTGAGACAGGATTTCACTGTGCAGTTCAGGCTGACCTTGAACTCAACTTTGTAGCCCAGGCTGCCCTCAGACTTACACTGATCCTCCTCCCTCAGCCTCCTGAGTACTAGGATTACAGGTGTGGGCAACCCAGCCTGGCAAGGAGATGATCTTTAAGGAAAACTATCATCTCGGACACATCTATGTGTATTTGGCTCAGTCTTGAATAGCCTAGGATAAGGTGCAATGCAGTTTTTTGTTTGTTCATTTGGTTTTTTTTTTTTTTTTTTTGAGACAGGGTCTGACTCCATAGTTCAGGCTGACCTTGAACTCACTATGTAGCCCAGATTGGCCTCAAACTCACAGCAATCCTCCTGCCTCAGCCTCCCAAGTGCTGGGATTATAGGCGTGCACCTCTATGCCAGGCTGCAGTCTGTATCACTGCCTTGTCTAGTTCCTGGATAGCATTGAGTGACTGAGTAAAGACTCCTCCATCTGGTATTTAAAACAGTGGTTCTCAGCTAGAGATGACAGTTACTGCAGGTGACTTGTGATAATGTCTGAAGACACTTGCCGATGTCACCCCTGGGATGGGGTGCACGGAGTGAGCGCTGCTGACATCTTACAGGCAGCGGGGAGGTCGCTGGTGAACATGCTACGATGCACAGAACACTGCTTTATCTCGCTCAGACATCAACAGCGGGGAGAGTGAAAAACCCTGACGGAAGCCATCAGAATTCTTGGGGGATGCGGAGAAAGAAAAGACAAGGAAAGTGTTGCAGCCCCGGGGAGGAGGGGGCAGGGGGACGAGGCACCAGGGTGATGGTGGAGGCTGTTAGGCAAAACTGTGGGTAGAGAAAGTCCCGATTTGCTGAGACACCTGGGCCAAAGCGAATCTGGAGGTTGCTTCTCTGGCATAGCTTGGACCCTCTGTCTGCCTCCCTGCAGCAGGAGACCATATGGCAGAAAGGAAAGGCTCTGGAAATAAAATCAGAAGACCCGGGTTGCATGTCAACTTCACAAGAATCAAAATCACTTCCCTGTTCAGGAACCTCAGTTTCCACTTTTGTGACCCTCACTTACAGCAGGTGCTCGGACGTACTTGGCTCTCTGTAGACACTCAGATATGACTGACATCCTATTTTTAGACTGTATCATTAAGTGAGAAGAGTAGTTCTAAAAAAGAACCTATTGCGTGCTCCAATTTTGGTTAAATACGAATATCCGCTGAGAAAATCATCTAGTGGTAACTACATGAAATGCTGAGCACACAGTGGCTCCCCATCCAGTGTGGGCAAACACAACAAACCCCAATTATGTTACCTTTGGTATTAGATAGTAAATACATGTTACTACAACTTTTTTTTTTTGGTATCAGTAATCAAACTCAGGAACTTGTGTTTGCCAGGCAGACACTTGTGCCACTGAGCTATATCCCTGGCCCCTTTTTTCAGTACTGGAGATTGAACCCAGGGTTTGTGGACTGAGTTATAGCCCCAGCCCTCTTAAAATTTTTTATTCTGAGATAGGGTCTTGCTACGTCACTAACTTGCCAGAGTCACTCAGACTGTTGAGTCTCTTGTCTCAGCCTCCCGCAGTGTTAGGATTGCAGGAATGCACCTCCATGCTTGGTTTATTGCAACTCTTAGAGGTTCTCTTTTTCAAAATATGCTGTATGATACAAGGAAATACTTAAGATGCAACTAAAGCAAAAGAAAAAGAAAGCAAGATGGACATTGTGCAGCCCCATGCTGTTCACTGCTGCTGGTCACCCAACGTATGGCCAGTCCCGTATCGGGCTTTGTCCACACTTAAGACATCTCACTAACACTTTATCTGATAAATGACAATACTTTGGATCCACTAAAACAAAGAAAATAGATTGTTACAGTTAGTTTCTCCTGTTTGTTTCCCCTTGTCTTTAATGAAGCTACTGAAACATTCAAAATTCTGTGGTTCACTCCTGTCATTTACATACGTATTTTTTTTGCACAGTGTTGATACACATACTGTAAATTTGGCTGTAACATGAAAAAAAAATTGAGTGGAAAAATACCAAACTCACCAGTACACTGGCACCTAAGTGATAGGGACTTTCCCAGCTTCTTTACACTTCTCGATGTTCTTTGCGGTGCAGATGCCTCCGTGATATCTGCAAAAAGGCAAATGGAATCTAGAATCTCTTCTGCCGCCCAGGGCAAAACTTCCTTCTTCAAATGACTGTCTTATGGGGTCTGTTATTTTGTGAACAAAAGACGTTCCGATAAAAGATGAACTCTCCGTGGGCTGTGGTGTGAAAGGCAGGTCGAACGTCCTCTTCCATCGCCCTCTCCGGAAGGGCCAGGGCCATAGTCCCCGGACCTCAGCACAGAAGGAACCGCGCGGAAGGGCGTGTATGTAGCACCTCCAGGGCGCTCGCAACATCCCCGGGCGAGTGAGCAAGTCACACCGTGAGTCATCTCTGACTTCATTCTTCATTCCTGGTATTGTTCCATGTGGCTTCTCTCTGTCACCCTGTTCCCCTGAGCCATATGTGTGGCCAAGGCTGGGGCAGGTGGCCAAGGCCGAGAAAGACTAGTGGGTACGGAAGACGTCAAAGCAGCCGGTTCACGGTACTGCCTGTGTCACCCATGTGACCTCCTCTCCCCCTCAAGTCAGCCCGGCTGGAGCTGTGCTGAGCAGCCCGGTTTTATCCAGGAGGAAAGTGAAATGGTGAGAGGTTAAAGACCCAGCCGAGGGCGCAGTGGCGCATGCCTGTAATCCCAGCACTCGGGAGGCTGAGGCAGGAAGATCACTGCGAGTTTGAGACCAGCCTGGGCTACAAAGTGAGCTCAAGCCCAGCCTGAACTGCATAGCCAGACCCTGTCTCAAAAAGACAAACAGAAAAAAAAAAAAAAAAAAAAAGAGCCCAGGTGAAATTCAAATCCAGGCCTGAGCTCCAAAACAGGAAGTACCTGGCAGCGCTGTGGTCCCTCACGATGGCATCTGGGTCTGCCCTGGCCACCCTGGGAAGCGATTCACGCCTGTTTCCAAGTCTCCATCATTGTCCAATGACCTCATATGCTGACTCTCTCACGAAGCATGGCTCTGAGGAAGAGCCTAAGAGTCTCATAGCTGCGACCAGGCAGAAGGCGCAGTGGTAGAACTTGGCTAGCGTGCACGAAGCCCTGAATTCCACCCCCAGCACTGAACGAGGTCTGGGATCAGACATTCACACTAAAGTCTGAGGCACATCCTTACTCCTTTCAAGGAAGACCTGTAGGTGAAGTTTTATTCCAATTGCGGGGTGAAAGACAAAAAGAAATTGCTGCTACTAAGAGACATCGCAGGGAGATGTCTGGGGGAGAGAGTCCATTCTCAGGTCTGCTCCCGCCTGAACCAGACCAGCAGCCACCCTCGGCTGTCCACAGAGGACCCCTCTCACCCTCAGCTGATGAGCTGAAGGTGGCCAGGGCTGGTGCCCAGGAAGACGCTCATGGGCTACGCCTTCCACTAGAGTCACGCCCTGGCGGGTTCCAGCAGCGCTCACAAGTGCCTGGGAAATAAGCAGACCCCTTTCTCTCCAGTCTTTTTTATTTATTTTTTTGGTATTTTTGAGACAGGGTCCAGCTATGCAGTTCAGGCTGGCCTTGAGGTCACTTTGTAGCCCAGGCTGGCCTGGAACTTGCAACAATCCTCCTGCCTCAGCCTCCCAAATGCTGGGATTACAGGCGTGCGCCACCACACCGGGCTGCCTTTTCAATTATTTTAGTAATTTGTTGTTTTTATAGGTAATGCATTCACATGCTTTGAAAATTACAGATACTAACATATGTCCTATATTGAAAAGTCTTCTTTCTATCAGTTCATATCCCAGGCCCCTCTGCTGTTATTATTCCTTTCCTTCTCTCTCTCTCTTTTTTTATTTTTATTTTTGTCTTTTTGAGGCAGGGTCTCTCTCTGCAGTTCAAGGTGGCCTTGAGCTCACTTTGTAGCCCAGGCTGGCCTCGAACTCCGAATGATTCTCCTGCCTCAGCCTCCCAAGTACTGGAATTACACGTGTGCTCCACCACACCTGGCTCTTGCTGTTTCTTTGGTATCTTTTCTTTTTTCTTTTTCTTTCTTTCTTTTTCTCCGTCTCTCTTTTTTGTTTTTTGAGTCATGGTCTCGCTATGAATTCCAGGATGGCTTGGAACTCACTATGTAGCCCAGTCCGGCCTTGAACTCTAGATTCTGCCTCAGCCACCAGAGTGCTGGGATTATAGATGTCTGCCACCACGCCTGGATCCTATGTATCTTTTCAGAGTTAATTTATACATGCCAGGCATGCCGGCACATGCTTGTCATCTCAGCACTTTGGGAAGTGAGGTACAAGCTTCTCCTCAGCCTGGACAACGTGGCAAGCCCCCATTTCAAAATAAAAAATTTAAAATGGACTGGGGATGCAGCTTAGCATAAAGGCCTTATGTTCAATCCCAAGAACCACCAAAAAAAAATAAATAAACACATACCCACATGCCTGCACACACCACCCTTCTATTTATACAAAGGTTACAGAGTCTTTCTACAAAAATGCTGGAGAAAGAATGCGACACTACCAACACTTTAGGGAAAAGGAACCTATAGGTAGGCATTTTTTCCTGGGGGCACTAGCGAGGCCTCTTTCTTCCGCTTTTGCATATTTAAAAGGTCATGCTTAATGGGGCATAACTTACATACAGTAAATTCACTCTTCCTAACTGGACAGTCCTGCCAGTTCTGACAAATGAACATCGTCCTCTAGCCGATGCCACAGCCCAGATACAGAAACCTCCTAAGTCTTCCCCAACTCTTTCATGTCCCTTTGCAATTGTTCTTTACCATCACTCCCAAGCCCTAGGAATCTGCTATTTCTCTGTCCTTACACCTTTTTCTTTTCCAGAATGTCTTTTTTTTTTTGAGACAGGATCTCAGTATGTAACCCGGGCTGGCCTTAAACTTGAGGCAATCCCCCTGCCTCAGCCTCTCAAATGCTGGGATTACGGGTGTGTGCCACCACCCCCAGCCTCCAGAATGTCATTGTTATGGTTCTAATGTAATATAATGTATTTGTATCTGGAAACTGGTTTAAGGAAATGTGTCTGGTTGGCAAGTTGACAAGGGGTGGATTGTTACGGTTGATCCATTGTGTCAAGTTGGGGAGTCCAGGTTTGGCTGAGTGACTCAGCAGGAAGCCAGGGTGCTTACTTTGTACACATCCTGATCCTGTGGAAGAGGAGGGTATGGAGATTATGTGAGTGCTACAGGCCCCCTGGGTGGGGGCAGCCTGTTTACAATGGAAGGGAGGTAGAAAGAGGCTGCTCACTGCCATTTCTCCATTTTGCTGATTGTTTTTGCTGTGCTCTGCTGCCATGAACATTTGCCCTCTGCCATGTGCCACTCTGCCTCAGAACCAGCCAAGTATGGACTGAAACCTCCACAAACTGTAAGCTAAATAAACCTTTCCTTCCTTCATTTTGGGTGCTGGGTATTAGCAAAGAGAGAAAAGTAACCAAGACAGTCATTTAAATGAAATCATACAAAGTGTAGCCTTTTGTGTCTGGCTTTTTTTTTTTAGCACGGTGCATCTGAGATTCATCTGTGTTAGTATGTGTGTTGCATTTCTCAAAAGTCTGTTTCTCTTTATTGGTGACTTATATTCCATTAAGTGGATGTACTACAGGTGTATTTAATCTGTGTGTCAATTAAAGGATGTTTGAGGGCCGGGGATATAGTTCAGTGGCACAGCACCTACCTGGCACGCACAAGGTCCTGAGTTTGATTCCTGGTACAAAAAAAAAAGTTTGTTTCAGTATCATGCAGCCTGAGGCTATGGACTTTCACATAGTGTGAACAGACATTGCCATTTCCTCTGAATGAATTCACAGCTGTGGAACTGTTGAGCGGTACGAAGGGTAACATTTCCATTTCATGTCATTTTTCATTTTACAGTAGCCCTGTGGTGGTGCATGCCTTTAACCCCAGCAGTTTGGGAGACTGGAACTGAAGGATTGTAAATTTTAGTCCAGTCCATGTAATTTACTGAGATACTGTCTCAAAAATAAAAAATTAAAACTGGGCTGGGGATGTAGCTCAGTGTGAAGGTCTTGGTTCAGTCTGCAGTACTGGGTAGGGTAGGAAGGTGCTGGGACCTGATTTGTTAACCTCCTTCCCTGAAGGGATCTGAAGGCAGGAGAGTTTTGTGGGCTGGCTTTCCACATTTCTCAACAGGTAAATGGCAGAGATGGGATTTGAACTCAGATCTGAATCAAACAAAAAAGGCCTTCCTGTTGGGAACAGCTGCGTGATACTGACTTCCTGCCACTGCCTTCAAAAGGGCCAAGACACCTACAGCTAGAGGCTAAAAGGCGGGCTGGAGGTATAGCTCAGTGGTGTAAGTGCTTGCCCGGTAAGCACAAGGCCCTGAGTTCAATCCCCGGTACCGGGGAAAAAAAAAAAAAAAAATAGAGGCTAAAAGGACTCATAAAAATACAAACCTCACTTTCTTTCTAATTCTGGCTCCCTTACAGGAACTCTGACTTGTGCTGGGAGGAAATCCCAGCAGGGGCCCCTGGAGGCTGGCTGTACGCTCTGCTGCCTTCTGACTGCTACCAGCTTTCCAAAGGGAATGATTCGTAGTGTTTGTAAGTGGGTATGGAATGTGCTCTTAAAAGTTTATAGTTCACTTAACATGCAACGTCTCATCAGAGAACGACCCTGCAGAGTGGGCCTGCCTCCCCGCAGGGCCTCCTGCACAGCCGGCTGAGTGCAGAGAAAGCCTCTCGTGGCCCATATATTTTCACTCCATTCTGAGCCACTCGGCCTTCCGCTTGTGCAATGACAACCTGGCAATTCCAAACGCCCTCTTGGCATGGCTGGATTGGCAAGGTGGTGGCCTGGAAAGGGCAAGAGCTGGGGACTCCAGTCCTTCCCTGAGGTGTTCCTGGGGAATTAGGAGGGCTATTTGTGTGTCCCGTGGGGCCTGCACCCAGGAGGCAGGCAGCAAATTGCCACTCCCCTTTGCCTTCCCTAATAGAAGAGATAGGTGCCAAACAAGCAAGCGAGACTCTGGAGGCCAGACCACCCCCGACATGCTGTGCGAGCAAGGAAGTCACCTTTGTAGTTTATGTCTTGGGTTTCCACATTCAGAAAAGCCCACCGGTCCAAGTGCACTGCAGGGAACAGAAGGATACAAAGTCGTCTTTCTTGGGTTGGGGGTGTAGCTCAGGGACAAAGTTTTTGCCTAGTGT
>PVLD010002517.1:113149-164142 GCA_004027595.1 Dinomys branickii
CTTAAAATATCAGGCTAGATGTGGTGGCGCACGCCTGTAATCCCAGCACTCGAGAGGTTGAGGCAGGAGGATTGCTGCAAGTTCGAGGCCAGCCTGGGCTATACAGTGAGTTCAGGGGCAGCCTGAACTATATTCAGGCAGACCCTATGTCAAAAAACAAAGAACAACCAAATGAACAAAAACCCTTAAAATATTGTCACTGTTTAATATTTTTTTTAAAAACCCACAAACTCAGATGCGTTCCTCTTGAATTGATGTTCAGGCACAAATTCTAGCTGCAAGTAGCAGAGCGGGAAGTTGATTTGATGACTTGTATAACCAAGTTGCAGACCAGTGGGGATGGACCTCAGGATCTCAGGTTCTCCGGATTCGGCAGAGACTTGGGGCCCTGCCCCAGCCAAGGGTCTGTAAGTCAGGCTTGCTCCTCAGCCCAGTGTCTCCGTATGGAGGAGGAAATGAGCAAAGGCATTCAGAGTTCACAGCCTTACTATCTGGGCCCAAAAGAAGGGGAAATGGAGAAGGGGCTAGAGCCTTCTCTTCTCTACCAGTTGGAAAAATCCTAGGGAAGAATTAGGATTGGCCTGGCCACCTTCCTGGACCAATCAGGGGTCAATTCTCAAAAGAAAAGAGGGAGAGATAGATAGGAAGTGACCCAAATAATAGCTACTCTCAGGTTGCTCGCCCTCTGTGGGCTTTAATGATCTCTGGGGCCCTGCAGTACAGTTTTTTTGTACCAAGTACAGTAGTCACAATTGCTTACTCTGCGCTAGGCATTGTTCTCATTGATTAGCGTGTTAAATGCATACGCATAAATGCACGTTAGTCATCAGGCTTCTCAACAGCCCCTCAAGGGAGTTTATGATCACTCTTTTCCAAATGCAGAAACTAAGGCACAGAAGAGTTAAGTACTTAGAACACTTGCACCAGTGCGGCAGACCTGCGCTGTGAACCCAAGTAGCTGGGCTGGAAATCACTGGGCTCAATCCTATCACAGCTGACTATCTGAGAGTCAGCTAGACTCTCAGACTCTCTACTAGACTATAAAGGATTTGTCACAAATGCCTGCACACTGGCAGTGTGCGAAGGTGTGACCGCTGATGAGGTGGCTTTCCATCTGCGTGTGTGGGAGGGGGACCGGGTGAGAGGTCCCCGGATTCCTGCCGTGCTTGTTGCCTGTGCCTGGGAAAGCCGGCTTTGATCCGGCCTGGCAGCCGCTGGGCACCATGCTATCTACGCATCTAGCCCTCCTCCGGGCACCTTGGCTCTCACTCGCCTGCTGCTGCAGTTCTGCGCCTCCCCGTCTGTCTCCAGTGACCCAAGTCCTGTATCAGTAATCAAAAATTATGTTTTGATTTTTTGTGTTTGTTTGTTTTGTGTTTCTGGTCCAGACTCTGTCTTTTAACAGAAGACAAACAGCAACATGTTCCTTGATTGCTTGGGTTTAGAGGAATTTAATTCAATTGAAAAGACACGGAGGGAGTTTTTACCCTGAGCCTGTGTGGCCCAAAATTATAGCAATAAAGCAGAAGCAGACTACCATAAGGAAAATTAGGCTGCATAAAAAGTGTAATAAATCTTATCTCTAAACTGTTCTGTTCTGTATTAGGCAAAAGCTTTCTTGATGGTCTGAGTCTCTTTGGTTTCTAAAATTTTTATAATTTCTCCTGTGGACCATAGCTCGTCTAATTGCTCTAGAATGCGGCTTACATCAACAGCTGGAATGTCCCCACCTCCTTCCTCTGCCCCTACGCCCAGCTAAAACAAATGAAGCCTTCTCCTTTCGTCACCTCCACCCAAGTGAATAGGTTTGCTCCCCACGTTGCTAACTTAGAGGAGTTAAATTTTTCTACTTTTGCCTTGTAGCCTACACCCCTTCCGTAGAATGATCTTTTCCCCACAATTCTCGGTAAGCTCAGGCAGCCGCGTTTTTATCACGTGATTTGCCTCTTAACCACAGCTGACCGGTCACCTGACCCGGGGGTGTCCGTCCATAGGCTGAGTCAATGGGCTGCTGCCGTTCTCCTTGTCCTCCTCTTTTCCCTTCTCCTTCTCTTCCTCCTTTCCTGTGGCTTCTGTGGGGTGCTGGGGATTGAACCCAGAGCCCTTGTAGTGAGATACATCCCAGTCCTTTTATTTTGAGGCAAGTTCTCACTCAACTGATAGGTTGCCCAGGCTGGGCTCAACTCTGCAACCCTTCTGCCTTAGCCTTCCAGAGTTCTGGGGTTATAGGCATGCAGCAGCATCCCAGGCCCAGTCAGCTTCATTAGCCTCCACGTTGTAACCGCGAATATTCAGAGGGAGTGACGATGGTTGGCCGTAGAGTGGGAGGGTATCATGGCATTAAGAGGTCAAGCTTGCATCTGGTAAAATCCTAAAAACAGGGCCAGGCTTGGTGGCACACGCCTGTGATCCCAGCACTTGTGAGGCTGAGGCAGGAGGATCGCTATGAGTTCGAAGCCAGCCTGGGATACGTAGTGAGTTCAAGTCCAGCCTGAACTACATGGTGAGACCCTGTCTCAAACAAAACGAAACAAAATCCTAAGAACCGAAACCAGAGAAGGAAGCCTACAAAGAAAAAGAAGGCAGAGCTAACACCGTCCAATAGTCGTTACAAAAGCGGAGGGGAAGAAAGGGGAAAAACAGCCAGAGTTACCAGGCCGAGCCCCACTCCCTGGCCTTCCATGTCTGTACACCTTCCGGTAAGCCCCTCCCTTCCTCTGAACAAGTCTGACACGGCCTTGCTGTCTTGCAACCAAACTATGACTAGAACATTCAAATATTTTGTTCATGTCATGAGCATCACAGCTATTACACTAGAGGGCAGGGGTTTTCTGTCTATCCCCAACAGATTCTTTCCAGTACTGGGGATTGAACCCAGGGCTTTATGTATGCTTGTGCTTGGCCAGTGCTCTGCACTGAACTGTATCCATGCCTCTTTTAAAATTTTATTTTGAATGAGCGTCTTGCCGACTCGCCCAGGCTGCCCTCACACTGGCAATCGTCCTTCGTCAGCCTTCTGTAATGATATCTTCTTATTCAGCACGCTGTCACCAGTACTGTCCCTTGCCTCCATGCCTAGCACATGCTCTATGCTCTGTAAAAGCTTCACGGAGTGGCTTGGGACGTTGCTCAGGCTAGAGTATGTGCTAAGCATGAAGTCTTGGGTTCAATGTCCGGCAGCTTGGCTGAGCATGGTGGCACACGCCTGTAATCCCAGCACTCAGGAGGCTGAGGCAGGAAGATCATTGCAAGTTCGAGGCCAGCCTGGGCTACAAAGTGAGCTCAAGGACCTCCTGAGCTGCATAGCGAGACCGCATCTCAAAAAACCAAAAGAAAACAATCTCCAGCAGCTTCCCTCTCAAAAAAAAAAGAAAAAAAGGTTAGTGAAGGAATGTTCACCTTCTCTAATTCCTCTGCGCAGCTTTCCATTCTCCCCCACCTGGTCCTGTATTTAACCTCATTTCTCACAACTCCTCACCACACGCCCTCCACTGTGGTTAAACCAGTCTTGCCGAGACATCTACCTCCTTCTCTGGGCCTTTCCTCTGCTGGAACGCCCTCCCCCTCTTCACCTAGTTATCCTTCTGATGTGAGCCACCTCCTTCTTCACTCATTCCTCAAATGCTTACTGAATGCCCGCTCTGTGTCAGGCGTTACACTACGTGCCGGGCTGCAGTAGAGGGCAAAACAGCTGTACTTTCCGCCACCATGCTGCTGACCGGCTTCTAAACCGTCTCCAAGAGCCCCACACTCCCACCTCCAACCTCCCAATCTCCTTTCTCCCTTCCCTCTGGTGAGATTAATTCTTAGTGCCTCCTACTGCTGTTAACAGTTTTCTCTTAAGTTTGTTTTGCCCACCAGGCCTCCTCCTGCCAAAAGGATGTTAGTGCTTCAGGGCTAGAGTCTGAGTTTGTTCTTTCTTTTTAAAAACTTGGTATTTATGTAGCTCAGTGTGGAGATACAGTAGGCACCTAAAAAATAACTCTTCCCTGCTTGCCTGCCTGCTTGGAGGAGTCTCCTGCCCTCCTGGCCTGCAGAATGGAAGGACAGAGAGGTATTTGTCTGCCTTTGCCCGTCCCAGAAATAAACATTCCGCCCGGGTTTCAGCTGATCCCAATAACCCTGGCTGTAAAGCACCATCTAAACTCAGGGTAGGGATGAACAAATAGAGGTTTTATTTGTTCTCTTTGGTCGCGGGTACCGTGGGGGAGGGCCGCGCAGACCTCCTCTCCACAACCCAAGCTAACAAACAAGAAGCCATTTCTCCGGCAGCCTCCTGCGCAGTGTCCTTGTGCCTAGTTGTGAACTCCCTTGTCCCCAGAACTCCTGAAAGACACCTTTCAGCTCTTCGTTGTTACTGGCTGGGAGGGGAAAACCGGGGGGCCCTCGATTTCATTCTCTGCTGAAGCACACAAGCAAAGGTGGTTCACCCCAGACCATTCCAGCAAAACCTCACCGCAGAGTTTCTCTGCACAAGAAAGTGCCTTTTGGAAACACAGGTACTCTTTCAGCTCGAGAGGGGAAAAAATAATCCTCCCACCAGCCCCAAACCTGCACTTGGCCGAAATCCTGAGGCTGATGGCAGGATCGAAGTGAATCATTTCTTTGCCCTTATTGCATCAGTGAGAGGCAGCTGCGAGCTGCTAGGTCCCCAGAAGAGGCCTGGTACCCTGTGGGCCTAGTTCTGGACACAGGGCCATCTTACCTGATGCAGGAGGGGAACTAGGTTCCACCCGGCTGGCTGAGTCCAGAAACTAGTGATTCTGTGACCCAAACTGTGATACTCATTAGGCAGCTGTGGCTCTAAAGTCTGAACTAGTGCCTTCTCTCTGCCCTGAGAGGCACCAGCAGCTCCTCCACATGCAGTCTCAGCTTGCAGGCCTCCGAAGCGCTATACAGTAATAGCTTCCTCCGCTACTTAAGCAAGTCCTCCTAAGTACTGTGCCCTTGCCTAGACAGTATTGTATGGGTTCTCGCTGGATCCTTTAAAATGAAACAGGTCAGGTGTGGTGACGCACACCTATGTTCCAGCACTCTGGGTGGCTGAGGCAAGAGGACAGAAAGTTCAAGCCCAGCCTGGGCAGCTTAAAAACCTTGTCTCAAAATAGAAAAGGTCTGAGGATGTTGCTCAGTTTAAAAGCCCTGAGTTTAATCCCAGTATTATAAACAAAACAAAAGGGCAAAACAACACTAGCAAAAAGAGATAAATAAATCAAACCAACAATAACAACAACAAAAAAAAACCCAAGTCCTTTCCTAGGACTGCTCATTCTTTTTTTTGCCTTTCTTTTTTTTTTTTTTTTTTTGGTCTTTTTGAGACAGGGTCTCTCTGTGCGGTTCAGGCTGGCCTTGAGCTCACTTATGTCACCTAACCTGGTCTCGAGCTTGCAATGATCCTCCTGCCTCAGTCTCCCAGGTGCTGGGATTACAGGCGTGTGCCACCACGCACCCCCCAGACCATTTTGAATCAATCACTCATTTATGAAACAAATATTGACCACTTCTATATACCAGGCACTGTTGTAGGAGAATTTGCAGTGAATTAAATAGACAAAATCCTTGCCCCATGGGTTGGACATGTTAGTAGAGGGAGATACACAAAAAAATATAAATGCATACATAAAAATGTGTTAGATGGCAGTAAAAGGGAAAAACTGTATACAAGAAATTGTTCTTTGTAAAACTTTGTTCTTTTGAAACTGCCTTGGTCTGTAACTGCTTCATGGATTTTTAATTACTTTCTTTTCTTTTTTTGGTACCAGGAATTGAACTCAGGACCTTGCACTTGCCAGGCAGGCACTTGAGCCATATCCTTGGCCCTGTAATTACTTTCTTGACTCCTTAACCACGAGCATATAACCGAACATACAGGATGCCTGATGGTACCATTGTACCAAGCTTCATGAACTGGTGATCATTGAGCTACCCTTGTAAGCAATGATCTTACCATGCTAGCTAATCAGAACTGCCAGGCTATTCGGGCTCCACTTTGTACCTCCTGCTTGTGCATTGTGTAAAAGCCCTAGACCACCAGCCATGGGGGCCTGATATTCTTGGAGTGATCCTGACCAGTGCCCATGGATGTAAATAAATCAGCCTCCAATGCCAGTCATGGTGGTGCAAGCCTGTAATCTCAGCACTCGGGAGGCTGAGGCGGGAGGATCGTTGTGAGTTTGAGACCATCCCGGCCTACAAAGTGAGCTCAAGACCAGCCTGAATTGCATAGTGAGACCTTGTCTCGAAAAGACAATAAATCAGCTTTCAAATCCTAGGTGTCATTTCTGTGATTTTGCTTGCCATTGCAGCAGTAAATGTTTAGGAGACAAGACAGACAGGAGATCAGGAATGAACAAGCAAAGGTACAGTGTTAGGCTGGGGGGCCTCCCTCAGAGAGGATGCTAGTCTTCAGATTTAATGGACTAAGAGCGAGTCACATGCTGAGAAGGGCATTTGGGGTAGAGGGAAGGGTAACATACTCGGAAGGCACAGAGCCGGCAAGCTAAAGGGACGGCCAGGAGGCCAGCGAAGCCAGTGTACAACAGGTAATGGCAGGAGCTGTGGGGAAGGACACAGCTGAGGTGACAGCAGAGATGGGGCAGTGTTTTGGTTACTTTTCTCTCCCTGAGACAAAATACCCAACGCCCAAAATGAAGGAAGGAAAGGTTTATTTAGCTTACAGTTTGTGGAGGTTTCAGTCCACACTTGGCTGGCTCAGAGGCAGAGTGGGACATGGCAGAGGGTAAAGGTTCATGGTGGCAGAGTACAGCAAAAACAACCAGTGAAAGGGAGGCATGGTGGGCAAGCAGCCTCTTTCTACCTCCCTTACAGTGTAAATAGGCTGCCCCCAAGGTGTGGCACTCACATAATCTCCATGCTCTCCTCTTCCAGGCAGCCAGAGGGAGAGCCTGGAGGGTACTGTGAGAATGCTGGTGTTTACTGTGAGGAAAGGGAAGCCAGTAGGGGATTCTGAATAGACTTGGATCTTCAGTGACCCTCTGGCTGTTGTGTAGAGAGCAGGCTGAAGCAGGACAGGGCAAGAGCTGTCCGTCACCCAATGAAAAGTGACTGCACATCTGAATCTGCACAGTGGGTAAAGTCATCAAGGGCGTGAAGGTAAGAACAGAGGAAGACAGGTACAAGGACCATGCTGCAGAGATGCCCCTGTGGAGCAGTCAAAGACACGAGGAGGACCTGGCGGAGGACCAGCCAGGAGAAGCCCAGAGACAGGTCTCCAGGAAGAAGGGAAGATGGTTCCTGTCAGACGCTCTCGCGGGATCAAGGGTTGGGCTGAAATGGGAGTCCTGAGATAAAAGTAGGAAGTGCTCCAGTGGTTTTCTCGCTTAGTTTAAATGTGTGTTCACCTGGCCTTCTTAACCAGTTGCAAGCTTGCGAAGGGCTGGGACTGTGCCCCAGGATTCTGTACGCTCACCCTCTCTCCCCACCACCCTGCTCCTCCTCTCCTCCCCGGTCAACCTTCAGTCTTGCACACGGTTTTGCAGAGATCTAAAGGCCAACTCAGCAGCCAGGCAGCCTTGGCCTGAGCTGAGGCACCAGAACCATCTCCCGGGCAAGTCACTGCTTCTGGAATTTGGTCAAGGGGAGAAGCTACGGTCACCACTTTAGTATATGTGCTGCCAAAGTGAGCTTTTTTCTTTTCTTTCTTTTGAGACAGGGCTTCACTATGCAGTTCAGTCTGGCCTTGAACTCACTTTGTAGCCCAGGCTGGCCTTGAATTTGCAGCGATCCTCCTGCCTCAGCCTCCCGAGTGTTGGGATTACAGGTGTGCACCACTATGCCCAACCTGCCACTGCTTTAAAGAGAGGAGGACAGGAGGGATAATGTGAGGATGGGAGAGGGGAGGATGAGGGCCTCTGTGCAAAGGGAAGACAAATCTTGCTTTTAAAAAATGCCTGTAGCATTTTGTTGTTGTTCTAAGGAAGCAAAGGAATGTATCCAAGGACTGCACGGTCGCATGGGTCACTACTGAGCCTTTTCTAGTTGGATCCATCCGGCAGCCTAGACTAGGCTAGAGGCTGAGAACTAAATTCCTCTGCACTGAGTTTTTCTCCTGGCAGGTGAGGGAGAAAAGTGTGTCAGAGCCCGGGACCTGGGAGACCAGAGATGGGAGAAAGATGGCTGGCAAAGGATTCCCAGGGGTGGGGCTGGGCTGAGGAACCTGTTTGAAGAACCAGGAGGTCAAACATTAATTTTTAACATCTTTTTATTGAAGTATACAGTGGATGATAGAGGGAAATATGCACCGCTCCACGGATTCTCACACACTGAATACACCCACGTAACCGGCATGTCCAACAAGCACCGGACCTTAGCAGAGACCCCTCAGGAGCCTTCTCTTCCCATCGCGACTCTGCCCAAGGGCTATCATGGTCCTGATTTCGAACAGCATGGACTAGTTTTGCCTGTTTTCATACCTTATATTAATGGGCACGCGCTGTTGCATACAGTCATATATCTTTCACTCATATTGCTGTACATCGCTTATATCTTTCATTATATGATTACACCATAATCTAGTTATCGTTTCTATTGTCGACGACCAAACAAGTTGTTTCCGTCTGGGGCCCATTATGAATAATGCTGCTGTAAACGTATCTGGACAAGTCTAATGTTCAGCTTCCTCCCACAGGTCATCTTGAAAATATTCAAACAGAAAAGTTAGTCAGGCATGGGGGTGCACACACCTGTAATCCTAGCACTTGAAAAGATGAGGCAGAAGAATCTTTGCAGGTTTGAGGCCAGCCTGGGCTACACAGTGAGTTCAAGGCCAACCTGAGCTACATAACAAGACCCTGTCTCAAAAGCGAAACAAAACAAAGAAACACCAGAAAAGTTGAAAACATTGCACAGTAAACATTTATCTATGAAGCACTTATATTGTACATTATTTATTTATTTTTTCCTTTTTGGTATCAGGAATTGAACTCAGGACCTTGTGCTTGCCTGGCAGGCGCTGTGCCACCGAGCTACACCCCAGCCTCACACTATCATTTCATCATATTTGCTTTATCATGTCATGTAGTCTGTGCCCATCCACCCAATCCACCTTTTAAAAAATGCATTTCGGTGTAAACTGTGCCCACCAGCACCCTTTACTGCAAATCACTGACAGTATGTGTTTTTCTTTGAGGGAACATTGAGGCAACATGCAACCCATGCATGGTAAGTGTATCATTTGAGGAGTGGGAGAAAGCGGTGCATCTGTTACCTGTGTTTTCAGTTTTCTTTTTTTTCTTGTTTCTTTTTTTTTTTTTTTTTTTTTGAGACAGGGTCTCCGCCGTGCAGTTCAGGCTGGCCTTAAGCTCACTTTGTAGCCCAGGCTGGTCTCAAACTTGCAATAATCCTCCTGCCTCAGCCTCCAGAGCTTTACAAGTGTGCCACCACACCCAGCATGTTTTCAGTTTTCTCAGACAGGGTCTCAACTTGCGAAGATCCTCCTCCCTTGTCTTTTCAAGTGCTAGGATTACAGGCGTGCGCCACCACACCCAGCTCCCTATCAAAAAGAAATCATTATTTTATCCAGAAAGCTCCCTCCTGCACCCCAAAGGAGTGCTCTCACTTTTTTCACCAAAGTTTCACTTTGCCAGATTTAGAACTTTATATAAATACAATCATACAGTACATTCTCTCTCTCTCTCTCTGTGCACTGAAGTAGATCACCAGCATTTTTATTTTTTACGATGGGGTCTTGGTAAGCTGCTAAATTACTCTAGCTGGGCCTTTACTTCCAATTTTCCTGCCTCCTGTGGTTTTTATTTGCATTTCTCTGATAACTAACGATGTTGACTGTTTTTTCAAGTCTTTATTGGCCATTCATATATTTTCCTTTGTGAAGTTTCTGAATGTTTACCATTTTATTGGGTTGTCTTTTTTGCCATTGAGTTATAAGAATTCTTTCTAGATCTCAAATACCAAATGCTTCTTTATAAGTAATATCTTCCAGAGCCCAGTATAATGGCCCAGACTTGTACTTCCAGCACTTGGGAGGCTGAGGCAGGAGGACTGCCAAGAGTTCAAAGCCAGTCTGGGCTCCAGAGTGAGTTCAAGGCCATACTGAATTAGAGGGAGACCCTGTTTCAAAAAACTTTAAATAAATAAATAAATCCAAACAAATAATATCTCCCAGTCTATAGCTTACCTATTCATTGTCTTGAATGTCTTTTTAAAAAATCTTTCCAGACTTCCAGGAAGACGGTGACTGGCTAAGCAGCAGAGAAAGATCCTCCTAGAGGATTGCCACCCAGACACTGGAATTACAGCAACATGAGAAACACAGGAAGGAGAGAAATGTGTACCCTGAACCCAGGAAGGATCTCAAACGAGAATTGAAGCCCTCAGAAAGAGCAAACAAGACCTCTCCTGGAGGAAAAACTGGGAGGGCTGCCATGGCACAGTTAGAGGAAGAGGAGACGGAGAAGGAGGGAGTCACTGCTCCAAACACACCCTCGGCCCACTTCCTCATTCTGGCACTCACAGCTTTGGCTTCGGAGGCCCGTGCTCATGGGAGCCTCCTGGCTCAGCCAGGGCAGAGCGGAGTTCTGAGAGCTGGTCCAGGACTGGAGAGGAGAAGGTGCAGCCTGGAAAAGAGGCAGAAGTGGTTGGGAAGTGTTGTCAAACCCAGTGTGAGGATAAGTTACAACAGCCACTAAAATAATCCCCACTCTGCAGCAGCCTTTCTAATCAGCACCCAGAGGCAAGGTGCAGTCAAAGCAACCAGTACACAGCCCACCACACCCAGCTGTACCCCTGCCCGGAGGCTGTGGCCTCCTACCTTTCCACTGTGTGAGTAACTACCAGCAGAGAGCAGCTGCAGCGACCCCAGGGCCACAGCAATTCCCAGGGATCCAGCCAAAGAACAAACAGGAACTGGAGCGCAAGAGTAAGAGAAAAAAAAAAAGTAAGAGCTGCAGATGGAGGTGGACCACATGGCCCCATGCTCTTCTCACTCCAGCACCAAGCAGGAAGCATGAGCTGAGTTACTGGGCTTCAGCTCCCACCCTGAACGTCCTCTCTGAGCACCTTGAGTCTTGGTGGCCCAAGCACTCAACATGTGTCCCTGACAGCAACGGGCTGAGTCCACAGGCTTCAGGACTCACCCTAAACTACTAATATGAGCACTAAGAGGGACTTCATACTATTTGCATATATGAACCTTGTTTGAACCCATAGCAACAAATTACACGAAAAGCAGCAGTTCTGGAGTCTGAGAGACAACAACATACTCTACACAGCAGACCTGAGAAAATCCACCAGTTCTCTCCTAGAACTAATACTAAACTTAGCACACCCTGGACTACCACAGTGAGCGCGAGTGCGGGAGACCTGTGCCCAATGCCCAGCTGCAAGGGGTGGGGAGCAGCAACACTGGAGACTAGGAGGTGGGAGGAGGTGAAGACCTGGAACCAGGGCGCGGACTGGGTTCTCTAGCTGGGTGGGGATAGCCTCCAAAGAGTCATAGGCAGCCTGCAGGGAGACGCTAGCGGTCTATAAGGGGACCCTGGGGGCATTCACAAGGAGCTCAGTACTCTGAGGGGGTAGGGGACTCTCTCCAGGCTACATAAAACTCTGAAGACCTGGACCAGGCCCCCAGCAGTGCCATGGTAGGGCAGAGCCCAGCGGTCCTCTGGGGGCAACCCTGTGGACTCAACTGGGATCCTGGCAGAGCTTCGCCGGGGCAGGGCCTGACAGTCTGCTTGGGGGACCCTGAGGATTCGACTGGGCCTCCAGATGCACTGTATCAAGGCAAAGCCTGGTGGTTTGCTGGGTAACCCTGCCAACTGGACCAGACCTCTGACGGCCTTGAGGGCTTGTCAGTGGGGACTTGACCATAGTGAACCTGGTTCCCTGCCTATTTACTGTATTTGAGCATGGGTGCTTTTCCACCTCCTGCCATAGCAATTTGTGTACACCCATATTTGTTACAGCACAATTTGAAGCAGCCATGTCTCTTCCCAGTGTGAGAGCCCAAGGGAGTAAATAAACCCAAAAGTATAGTTATTATCAGAGGGAAGACGACTGATTGGGTGGTAGAACAACGGAGATGAGGGTGGAGAAAACTGAAGAAAACTGATGAATCGAACAAGCCATCATCTGTAACAACAACAAATGTGAAGATAACATTATGTAATACAGCATCCAGTGCTAATTCCCTACTATCTTCTCTATAATTTTATATTTCCTATATTGTTTTTGTGTTATTCTGGTTTATATGCCTCCATTCTTTTGTCTCTAAAATGAAAAAAAATCTTTCCTTATACCACCAATTTGTGAAGATTTTCTTCTAAGCTTTCTGATAGAATCTTTGTAGCCCTAAATTATGTACATAGGTCTATGCTCCATTTCAAATTAATTTTTGTGTGTAGTGTAAGGTAAAGTTGGCAGGGGCAGGGGAGAGTGATCCAGTTGTTCCAGCTTCACTTAATGAAAAAGAACTTTTATTTCCATATTTGCACCCTTGTGACAAACTAAATGACCATATATTTCCCCACTGTCTGTTCTGTTCCATTAATCTATTTGTTGATCTCTGTGATATAATCAGATTCCTAATCTTTATAATAGAATTTTGATTAGTATAGCTTTATAATAAGCTTTGAAAAGAGACAATCTAAGTCCTTCTTTCTTCTTTTCTTTTAATATTTCTTTGGCTATTCTCGTTCCTCCGTGCAGTTTAGAACCAGTTTTTCATGTTAGAAAGGATTACAAAGCTAGCCATGGGGGTGCAGCCTGTAATTCCAGGACTCTAGGAGGATGAGGCAGGAGGATTGAAAGTTTGAGTCAAGCCTAGGCAATTTAACAACTTAGCCAGACCCACCTCAAAATAAAAAGTAAAAAAGAGTAGGGACATAGCTCACTGTGAAGCCCCTGGGTTCAGTGCTCAGTACTGTTAAAAAAAAAAAAAAGATTATAGAGAGGATTATGCTGAGTCTATATATCAGTTGGGTAGAAAGACAGTTTAATAGTCCATCTCAGTCTTCCAATTTATGGTATAGTGTATCTCTCTTTGTTAGGCAGGGTTCTCTAGAGAAACAAGACCAGTGGCCTAAGATGAGACTTACGCCAAGGAATCAGCTCATGTGACTATGGAGGCCCATGTATTTTTTTTTTTTAATAAGAGCACAAAAACATATTAACCAACAGACACAAATTAGCATAAAAAATAGTACAATCAAAACTGATTTACAGACAAGGTGACATGGACTCAACAGTGGTTGTTGCTTTACCTATTGATGTCTTTGAAGTGTATATATATGAACACAGATACAGACATGCAAAATTGGTCAGACAATTAATCCTCTCAACAACAGAAAAAAACAAAAAACCAAAGACAAAAAAAAAAAACAAAACCACCAATAGTTGCTGCTTTGCATATTGATATCTTCAAAGTGTGTGTTTAGGATAACACATACAGACATACAAGATTGATCAAATAACCTGTCATCAATTATTCCTTAGCATTAAGTGATATAATACAATAGTAGAACCATGTTAGCCGGAGGCCCATGTATTATGCGCTATCTTCTGCAAGCTGGAAACCCAGAAAAACTGGTATTTTCTTTGGTTTTTGCAGTGCTGGAGACTGAATTCAGGATGTGAACCTTGTATGTACTGGGCAAGTGTTTTTACCATTGAGCTACATCTCCAGCCCTTTTTTTTTATTTTGAGATTTTATTTTGAATTTGTAACCCTCCTGCCTCAGCCTTCCAGATGGCAGGGATTTAGAGGCATGCACCATCCTATCTACCTCTCTTGTCATTTTTTTGGCTAATTTTTTTTTTAAATCTACTTTTGGGGCTGGAGATGTGGCTCAGTGGTAGAGTTCTTGCCTTACACCCACAAGGCCCTGGGTTCCATCCCCAGCACCAAAAAAAAAAATCTACTTTCATTTATCTCTTGGCTTTTTTGTTATACTTTTTTGCATTTTAAGTGGTCACTGTAGGAGTCCCAGTACACATTGTTAATGTTTCATAGTCCGTTTAGCGGTAATATTGTGCCCTTTGAAGTATGCATTATATTTGCATAAGCTGTAAACCTTATAACAGTTAAAATTTTTGCTTTCAGCTTAGTAAGACTTTAAAGAAAGGAAGATTGAAACTTTTTTATATATTTACTCTTGCACTCTCTATTTCTGCTACTCTCCCTGAAGATCTGAGTTTCTGGTATCATTTCCTTTATAGCACAAGTCTGCTAGTAATGAATTTTCTTAGTTTTTGTTGATCCAAAAATGTCCTTTATTTAATTTTAAATGGTTTCCTGCCTGGACTATGCTGTCACACCCTTCTCTAGTCCCCATAAACTTTCAGGAAAATTTTGTTCCACATAAAAGCCTGTTTTTGGTACCTTATGGGGTGTGAAGGGAAAATGTGCACATACAGAGCCAGGCGTGGTGATGCACACCTGTAATCCCCGCCCTCGGAGGCTGAGGCAGGAGGATCGCTGTGAGTTTGAGGCCAGCCTGGGCTACATAGTAAAACCCTGTCTCAAAAACAAAAAAAAACAAAACAAAAATATGTCCGCATGAGAACAAGCATTGCCCAGAGATGACCCAGGGGACGAGCTCAGTAGGGATGGAGGGACCATCATGAGCTGCAGCTGACAGCAGGGGCCTAGAGACCATGCAAATTACCCTGCTACCTCCTCAGGAGACTTTTAAGGCTGCTCAAGCCTCTTACTTGGACGTGAGGGGAAAAAGAACTTCAGAAATATGGAGCATGTGGAGATTTATACACAAAGGAGGGGTTTAGTTCAATTTGATTAATATGATTAAGGATTTAACATGTATTTTGGGTCCTTTGGGCTTCCACCAGGACCTTTGGACACCTTCCTTTTCAGCCAAGGCAGAAAAACTGCCCCTCCCTCAGGGTGCCTAGGGGTCTCACTAACTCTGTGCTACCACTTGGGAAAGCTCTGGCAAGACAGACACTGCTGGATGCGCTTCAAGAATAGGTCCACATGCCGGGTGTGGTGGCACATCCCTGTAATCCCAGCACTCGGGAGGCTGAGGCAGGAGGATCATTGCAAGTTCGAGACCAGCCTGGGCTACAAAGTAAGCTCAAGGCCAGCCTGAACTGCACAGGGAGACCCTGTCTCAAAAAGACCAAAAAAAAAAAAAAAAAAAAAAAAAAAAGAAGAAGAACAGGTTCACATGTCAAAAACTATTACAAAAGCTTTCCCTCGCCATCAGTGATGCCAGGGGAAAGCAGCTCTTCCTGGGACTCCTGTAGTCCAGGTCACCAGATATGTTTGGTGCAGGTGGTAGGGAACTGCTTCTAGAGCTCCCCTCTGAGAGTTCACACACACTGACAGGGAAGTAGCAGGGTACAGTAAAGGCAGGTGAAGGTCTTTCCTCAAGTATAAAATTTAAAGTGTTGCCAATAAACACAAGATAAATAATATAATGTGGTATTTTTAAAAGTTAATGCAAGCCGAGTATATTGGCACTGTAATCCCAGCACTAGGGAGGCTGAGGCAGGAGGATTGTTGTGAGTTCGAGACCAGCCTGGCCTACAAAGTGAGCTCAAGACCAGCCTGAACTGCATAGTGAGACTCTGACTCAGAAAGACAAAAAGAAATGTTAATGCAAAAAAAAATCTACGATGAACAACCAAATAACTCTGCCCACACATAACTCGTATCATTTGCTATCTCGGCCCTCTCCTTAAGATATTGGTGTTTGGTTCATTGTGGAGTTTGTTTGTTTGTTTGTTTGTTTGAAGAGACGGGGTCTCACTGTGTTGTTCAGGCTAATCTTGAATTCCTAGACACAAGTGATTCTCCTGCCTCAGTTTCCTGAGTAGCTGGGACTTCAGGTGTATGCCAATGCCCAGTTTCATTATGGATTTTTTTGCATTTATTTTGATTTTTGAAAACATTTCATGAGCCAGGTGTGGTAGCGCATGCCTATAATCCCATTGGGAGGCAGAGGCAGGAGGATCACCATGAGTTCTAGGCCAGCCTGGGCAGCGTAGTGAGTTCAAAGCCAACCTGAACTACATAGCGAGATGGGAGACCCTGTCTCAAAAACACAAAACAAAACAAAAATATTTCATGCAAATGACATTTATCTTGAGTAACGCAGAGTAATTTTTTGAGAGAGGGTCTCCCTATGCAGTTCAGGCTGGCCTTGAGCTCACCTTGTAGCCCAGGCTGGCCTCAAACTTGGGCGATCCCTCTGCCTCAGCTTCCCGAGTACTGGGATTACAGAAGTGCGCCACCACGCCCGACCTCCACTGTGGAGAAGGACATTCTTTAGTTAATCTTTCAATGTATTGCCTTAGGTGTAACCTAGCCTAGGTTGTTGTGTTCTGGAGGAAGTCTAACAAAAAACAAACAGCTTAAAAACCAATGTTCACAGATATATACATATACAAAAATGTTTGCTGTTTTCATGGTTCCTGTATTTACTCTTCTTCTCTGGATTGTGGATAGATGGAGTTTTAAAACTACAAAGGTTTCAACTGGGAACTGTACTTTAAAGCTAAGTCCCCGGACGTGCGCGCGCCCCGGGCCACCGCTGCTGCCTCCTTCTGCCGCTCCTGGTGCTGCTTGTGTGCTCGTTCCGTGCGGACCTGGTACCTCTTTTGTGAAGCCGCAGCTGAGAAGACTCGGGGGCTCGCTATGGCCGACGAAAAGCCCAAGGAAGGAGTCAAGACTGAGAACAACGATCATATTAATTTGAAGGTGGCGGGGCAGGATGGTTCTGTGGTGCAGTTTAAGATTAAGAGGCATACACCACTTAGTAAACTAATGAAAGCCTATTGTGAACGACAGGGTTTGTCAATGAGGCAGATCAGATTCCGATTTGATGGACAGCCAATCAATGAAACAGACACACCTGCACAGTTGGAAATGGAGGATGAAGATACAATTGACGTGTTCCAGCAGCAGACAGGAGGTGTCTACTAAAAAGGGAACCTGCAGCAACCCTGCTCCAGAACTCTGTTCTTACAGACCAAGAATACATTCTCAATTAGAAAACTGCAATTTGGTTCCACCACATCCTGACTACTATAGTACAGTTTTCTCTATTCTTTCGTTTACCCCTTCCCCATTCCTTAATGTACATAAAGTATCTGGTGTATGTGCACAGCATATGGCTTTTTTTTTTAAATTAAATGGCCAACAATATGTTTTGATTGACATCAAATGGAGATGGGATGGGGAATTACTGGTTCTGTGAAAATAATCTCCTTTCTCCATTAGTGGCATGCTCATCAGCTCTTATCTTTACATTCCAGTAAGTTATTTTGCTCTCACCGTTTTAACAGAAAAATCAACAACATAAAAATCCTTGCATACCTTGTTTGATTGGAGAATTTTAATGTTTTTCATTTATCATTGTAAAACCAAGGACAATTTTATAACTTTTTTGTACGTAGCTGTTACATGTAGGGCAATCTGTCTTTAAGTAGGAGTAAATTACTCTTTAAAAAGAAAAGAATCCTAGGTAGTTTTCCCTTTAAGTCAAGTGTCTTGTTGTTTAAAGCTAAGTCCCCAGCCCAAGCGGGACAAGGGCAGTGGCACGGCCACGGCTAGAGGCGCAAAGTGGGCTCAGGGAGCGCCCTGGGCGCTGGTTCTAGGCAGACCCAGCTGGGACTTCCCAGCCGCCTGTGTGTCTGCGCGGCCTGTCCAGATACAGCCACTGGCGCACACTGCCAGCTACCAACATGTGCGCCAGGAACCCAGTGGACAGGACATGACTGTGGTGCGCCCTGGCTCTCCCCGCTGCCAGCGTCACCGGCCCAGGCAAGGCTGTGCCCGAGTTTGGCACCGGAAATTCATACGGCTCATATCAGTGCCTATGCTCAGAATTCGAAGAAAAAAAAAACAAAACTGGACATCCAGGGGCCAGAGTGAGAGCCCATTCTGGGTATTAAGACTATGCACTATTGCCTCAGAGTACCGTGAGACTCCTGCTAGGCCACAGCGGTCTTATTTTAAAAGGTCTTTAGGTTTTGCCTTGTGTTACCAATGCTGATTATACAGACAAAATCAAGGTTATAGTTCAATCTACTCAAAACACTGTGGTTCCTATTAGGTTCAGAGATAAAACTGATTACTTAAACAAAACATTTTTAAGGGCTCTCCTAGACACAAGCACAGATGGCCTGCAGGTGTGGCAGCTGCAGGTCTATAGGGTGTGATTGGTATGTCCTGATAGAGTGGAGATGCTAAATTACTGACCTCGAGAGATACAAAATCGCCATTCTCTTTGGAATAGTTTCACAAGAAATAAAGCCTCACAGAGTATAGAGCAAAATTTAAAAAAAAATATATAAGGCTTTTACATTTTCTCCTTAAGATGATAAATTTAAAAAGTTGTTTCCATCCCCAAAGTAAAAGTTTGCCTTTAGTTTAAAACCAATCATATTTTCCAGAATTTACTATAAGGAAGATATTTTTAAAAGATTATTTAAAAGGAAAAAACCCGTAACTTTCATAAATAAAGTTTTGTCCCTTGTCTCAAAAAATATATATATATATTTCAATAATCGATTTGGTCTTTTAATTAGAGTTATAGTAAAATTTTTTCTTCATTTTAGATTCATACAGCTAATAAAATTGTCTTATTTTAATTACAATTTTTTTCTTAACATCATATACAGGATTTGCTATTGATTTAAAAATCTGATGCTCTCATGATTCCTAATGATGTTAATTGCTTGTTTTACAGTCCAAAATTAAATAGGGACGAAAAAGCTTTGGTATTTTAAAAATAGATAGGAAAGTTTAAAATACAATCTAGAAGCTATACAGTTTAAACACTCGTTAATGTTGGCCTCCAAAAAATACAAGTTATGATAACCTTTTCATATTTGAGTCACCTGTTCCAACAGACAATTTACCCAAACTGTTTAGATCAATCTTAAATGATTTTCAGACTGTTTGATAATACTAATTGGCTCCATACAGATTTTGGACTAACTTCTTTGTTGTTATTAATTGTCATTATGCTTCAGACAAGTTATTTAAAATTACTTCTGCTTTCACAGATGGATCTTCTTAGGTTAAGGGAAATTATATTATGGCTTCCTCTTCCAAAATATTGGATACAGTTTTCTCACTTTATGACTGAAAATCAAATTACAAAAACATTAAGGAAAATCAATCCCTTTCACTTCACTTATTGATATATGCTAATTAATTTTTTAAAATTTTACAGAAGATGGAAAAATAACAGTAGGAAGACATTTCCATCAGATTAAAGAAAAAAAAAAGGATTAACAAGTGTCCTTTGAAAAATTCTCCATACTGGACAATGGAAGGAATTCCCAAGTCCTGCCCAAATTTCTATATTATATATGGTTAATAATTAATTTATATAAAAACAGCTACTTTGTAAAGATAATGAGATAATGAACTTGGTCAATTGTTCTGCCAACTACAAACTCATATTTATAATAGAGATTTTCCTATCTTCATAACTCATAATTGTTCTTATTCACACCTTCCTGGTGACATGGTTAATTATAATAATGGAGTTGATCAACTTGTTGCTAGTTCTTCACCAGATTATTTAGCCACTGAATTTCATACTTGTGTATATACCAAAGGTTTATGTCAAAAATGTCCTCAACTTTCCATTCAATGGTCTCATAAAATCATTTTATCTTGTCCTATTTGTTGTCTACTTAATAATCCTATTTTTCAGCCTGGAACAAATCCTAGAGGCTTTTGAAGTAATGAGTTGTAGCAAAGTGGATGTAACACACATTCCTGCTTTTGGGAAACTTGGATTTGTACATGTTATTAATACATATTCTGGCTTTCTATGGGCCTATGAACAATCAAGAAAAATAATTTATACATGCTAAAAGTGATGTGTTAGAGTGTTTTGCTATTATAGGTAAACCTAAAACAATTAAAACTGACAGTGGACCTGCCATTCTTTCTGTAATGGCCCAAGTACAGTGCTGCTTGCTAGACTGACCCCATGCTTGACCCCCGATTCACCTCAAACAGCTAAAGTCCATGTACGGTAACATAATTATTGTTTAAAGGTTCCTTGTTCTTTCTCAAAAAGAATTCAAAGAACATTGCCCGTCCCTGCCAGAAACAGGACAGTTACCCAAGCATAACGTCCCTGCTACACCTGTGTATTCATTGTGGTTTTTGTCTTTATAAGCCCTACATACAATGGGCTCGGGGGTCTCACTTCTCAGCCTTGAAACAGAGGCGTGAGTGGGGGCCGTTGGGTTCAACCATTAAAAGCGCTACTAAATTCTAATTTGGCTGTTTGGGAGTTTATTGTTCTCGGACCCGTCTCACTTTCCAACAAGTCTGTGCCTTGTGGGACATTAATCATTATACCGGCATTCCCTACAATCTTCAAGAACAAGGTATGATTAAAAAAGACACATCCTACTCTTAAATTTATGTTAGCTAAACAAAAAGGGGGAAATAGGAATAGAAGTTCACCACACTAATTACTGTATAAAGCCTTATTCACTTCAATTTTTTTTTTTTTTGCGGTACTGGGGATCGAACTCAGGACCCTGCGCTTGCTAGGCAAGCACTTATTCCACTGAGCTATATCCCCAGCCCCACTTCAAATTTTTTGGATATTAATAAAGATTTACCCACCACAGCAACAGAAAAGTTTTGGGCCAATTTCATTAAGGGGCCACCAGAACCTTTAGGACAACTTATCTTTTGGAAAAATATTCTCACTGGAATATGGGAAAGAGGTGTTGTTCAAACTTGGGGTGGAGGATTTGCTTGTGTCATTACAGACTCAGGAGAAAAAATATGGTTACCTGCTGGAAGAATTAAACCTCGACATGAGCCACAAGAGAGTCAGACTCGATCTGAATCCTCCAGTGGAAGAGATGAGAGTGATATCTCTACACCATCTCCAGACACCGACCAGAAACACTCAGAAAGCACAACCCCCAACTGGGGATAACTTAAGAAATTAACTCATGATGCTGAGGAGCTGCTGGACTCCACTGGACAAGAATCTGCAGCTGGTAATATATTTCTAGCCATGAGGGCTGTAATATACTTAATATGGAAACAGTACTCAACTCTCTTTTTCAATTAATTCTACTCATTACACACAGGCATGTGTTCATCCTCCTTATAGTATCACGACCAGTGAAACAAACTGGTATGCTTCTGAACGCTTGCTCAGACTTACTGATTGTAGTTTTTATACCTGTTTAAATTAATTCTATACCATTTAATTATTCTAATACCCATCAATTTAGAAAGACCATGGCACCAAACCCTAGCTATATACTTGCTACAAAATTTTATAGATAAGTTTATAATATATAGCAAGAGATTTGTATGAATTCTGTTTACAAATGTATCCTTCCAAAAATTTTCTAAGAGATCTCTGCCTATTGACAACAAAATATGACTAGTCTATTTAAATTATATATTTCTAAAATTATGAGTTACTATAATTCAATTTGGTCAAAAATGTATTTAAGTGCACTCTGATTTTGTAAAGATGTTTGTTCTGTGTACTTGTTTATGTATTTGTCATTCAGTGAACAGCTGTTCCTCTTTATTCTGAGCTCAACAATTTTTCTTTTATTAATTTTTCTTATACAATGGGGTTATAGATTTTAAAGCATGCTTTCACCTGAGTTACCAGCTGGTTTAAATGATATAAAAATTAAGATATTTAACTACAGTCCTTAGGATGAGGAAATATTATTGGGTCAGACTCCAGTTGGTGAATAGAGGAATGGCCAACCTCTGTTCATCAATAAGGAGCCCTCAGTGATCTTCTTAAGTCTCTTGGGAGACACTACAATCATGGGGTCATTTGGTCAGAAGAAAGTTTTTCTAATAAAAATTTATAGTAAGGTTTTCTGATTAAAAGATGTTATTTGGCACTAAACTAAATTGAGAAAATAATGACAGTTTGTTGTTGCTAATTTCATGATGTATAAAATCTAATCACGCCTTCCAAATGTACAGTATTCTAATATGTAAAACTGGAATTGTTAGACATCTGTCTTTCTCTTATGCTTCAGGTATTTATAATAAGAGGTTCATGTCAGACCAACATAAAGTTATTTAACCGGTACTTTTTTGACAAGAACTGATGTGTTGTATATGCTATGTATATGCCAATACATTTAGAAATACTTAGATATTAAACAGCCCAGACAATGTTATAAATTTCTTCTATGTCAACAAGTTAGATAAATGCTTCTTATTTATTATGTAGCGTTGATTGACTAAAAGGACTAATCTACCCCAATATTTATATGTGATTTAAATATGTTTAAAAATTCGTTCAAATGTTAAATGCTACACATTTAAACATATTTCATAAACGTCATCATACCCGTTATGTTACAATACTATGTATGGCTCTTTGGTTTCAAATTTTCTTTGTGAAATTATATATCTCTTGTCTATTAACATTCTATAGGGACAGGGATTCAACTACTAAAATATTCGTGATTGTCATGTAACAATGTTATGTATGGTTTTAATGTCTAAATTTCTGTGTAAAAATATGTGACTATTGGCTGTTATCATTCTAGGAGGATTTAAATATTAGTATATCCATGGTTGTTAAAAAATAATAGCTCCATTTGTATGTTCTAAAGTGTTTACCGTTCAGATCAGATTGTAATATTAAGCTTATTGCCTCCCTTCCAATGTTATGTCATTGGTCTTCTCTGCTGGATGTTTAACTACTGAGACTTGGAGACCAAAAATTAGATAATTTGGGCCAGAGAACAGCCAATATTTTGGTTATGCCATCTAAGGGCGGTATGGACTCAGGATGAAAGAGAACCTCTGCTGTGACGTTCTACAAGTCGGTTGAGTCCCTGATTTTCTGATCAAGATTAGGGGACCACAGAGGAAAGTAATTCTACGATACGTACTGTGCCTAAGGAGAGTCACCAGGAGAGAAAAAATCTCTCAGGCTTTCACAGAAAAGTCCCTTGGTCTAGCAAAGGCCATGACTCATCCAGATGGCTGACACTGACAGAAGATCAAGACATGATGCGCTTGGTTCCAAAAAGACTCCTGAGGAGACCTAACTGACCCTGATAGGTAGTAAAAAGTAAAATTTTTATTTATACAAGTTTCACTTTAACTTGGTCTTAGACATCCAGCAGAAAAGTGTAATTACTAGATGTGGACTAACAATTGAACACTGTTATGGACTTTGGACTATATTCATATTTTTCAAAATTTCTAATATCATTGTACATGGTATTATAATTATACTTTGCCTGATCCTCTTTCTCTAAACTGAAGCTCATCAAGTAAACACCAAGAAATGGAAAAGACAGTTTGCAGCCTTCTCGACTATGCTTCAAAAGGATTGCAATAAAACAAAAAGGGGGAAATGTGGAGAAGGACATTCTTTAGTTAATCTTTCAATGTATTGCCTTAGGTGTAACCTAGCCTAGGTTGTTGTGTTCCGGAGGAAGTCTATCAGAAGCTTTGTAAGCCCTGGCCGCGACACTAAATGTTTTGCTTTGTTATATAAAAAGGAATGGTGACAGGATGGCTATCTAGTCAAGTCTCAGGCCTATGGTAATTGAGTTGTATTGTTCTTGCTAAAACGGTTGATATCCACGCATTAGCCCAGGTGCCTCTTTTGTTTTATCTTAATAAAAGGTTAGGAAAAGGTGATTCAGGGCCGCAGACAAGAGAACTGTAAGCCCCCTGATCCCAGAACATTGTCTTATATTTCATTTTCTTCTTACATTTTATTCATCCACGGGCACCTCGTTTTTGGGACCTGTTCACCCTGGACAGAAACAGATAATAGACCAACACTCCACCTCTTTAAAGAAGGGGAAACTACTCGTGAGGTAGCAGAGATCCCATTATTAGTATTTCCAATCTCCTCAATCTCCATTACGCTGTGATGAATACAGCTAGCCCTCGTGATGATTGTCCAGTTTCTCTTGCCATTTTTCCGGCGATGGGACAGCTGTCAATGAAAGAGCTACTCTCTGAAGTTTCCTTGCATATCGGCCATGATAGCTGAGGACATCCTGGACACCGGCACCCAGCGAGACCAATCAAAGGGCCTGAATTTGGACCAATCATAGGACAGCCATATAAGCAGCACACTCCTCATACTTCCCCCGTTAGTCTAAGTGGGTTCCCTTTGGCTTACTTGCGCGTAAGGACCTGCTTAAATAAAGCCTGCTGTGGCGGTGCTATAAATCTGCTCTTGGCGGGCGTGGTGGCACATGCCTGTAATCCAGCACTCAGGAGGCTGAGGCAGGGGGATTTTTGCAGGTTCGAGGCCAGCCTGGGCTACAAAGACAGCTCAAAGCCAGCCTGAACTGCATAGTGAGACTTTGTCTCAAAAAGACAAAAAGAAAAAGAAATAAACAAATAAACAAAAATGTTAATATAGAATAGTGACAGTAAATTCCAGTAGCCCAATAATGTTTTAAGGGCTGGGGATATAGCTCAGTGGTATAAGTGACTGCCTGGCAAGCGCAAGGTCCTGAGTTAAATTCCTGATTCCACAAAACAAAGAAACAAAAACTATGTAACCTTAAACTTATAGCACTTGCCTGGCGAGAGCCTGAGGTCATGAGTTCAATTCCAGATACCAAAAAAGAAAGAAAAAAAAAACAAAAGCAGCAGCAGAGACCAACGCTGACAGTGTGTTTTTTTTGGCAGTACTGGGGATTGAACTCAGGACCCTGCACTTGCTAGGCAGGCGCTTATTCCACTGAGCTATATCCCCAGCCCCAATGCTGATAGTGTTGAGTGAGCTATACAGCATTACCTGGTGTCAGGGCTGCTAGTGCAGTTTCACTGTCCTGATTCACTATTTCTGCCTGAATTAAGCAAAAGAACCCTCAATTGATTGGCAACATTTAGGTGAGTTGTTGGCAGAGTTCACTTAGCAGGTTTTTAAGTAAGACTTTTAGCAAACTTCTGGATCCTCAAAATTCATCAAAGTGATCCTATGGTTCTTCATTTCAACATAAAAGAATGAGTTGAGAAACCCAAGAAGCTCCTGTATAATTTGCAATGTCTCTTACAGTGCACATTAATGTACTTGATATGTATTTAAGGTTTCCATAGTAAGGAACAATGGAATCTCAGATCTTACACTTTATGGCAGAGGATGATCAGTGTGGATACCATTCGTAAAATATTTACTGTCCTTATTCTATCCTACTGCACATCAGTTGAGGCAATGGGATAACTGAGAGTCCTAGTTATAACCTGTGTTACCTTGAGGATCCAAGTTATAACGTGAGTTACCCATATAAATTAGAGCAAGTCACTAAGTGTCCCTGGGTCTCAGTTCTCTCATCTGTAAAATGGGACTACAGTTTACCTTAAACACAATATTATTTAAAGAATCACAGTGCAGCTCCATTTCAGTGGAACAGTATGTGCTTAACATGTGCAAGAATGCAGGGCATGGTGGCACACGCCTGTAATCCCAGCATGCAGGAGGCTGAGGCAGGGAGGATTGTTGAGAATTCGAGACCAGCCTGGGCTACAAAGTGAGCTCAAGGCCAGCCTGAACTACATGGTGAGATCCTGTCTCAAAAAGACCAAAAAAAGAAAAAAAAAGTGCAAGAACCTAGGTTTGATCTCTAGCATCAAACTGAAACCCAAAGAACCCCCCAAAATACACCCTAATCGCCTCTCTTTCATTAATGCTAACATAATGCTTACAGGCCATCTTGATTTTCCTTGGTTTCCATCATCACAATCAATTTTAGAAAAAACTTTCTCACCACTCAAAAAAGAAACCCTGTACCCCTTATCAGTCACCCATCCCCTCATTGCCCTCAGCCCCACGTGACCGCAGATCCACTTTCTCTCTCTGTAGATTTGCCTACTCTAGACCTTTCATAGAAACAGAATTGTGTATTGTGGTTTTCTGTGATTGGTTTGTATTGCTCGGCATAATGTCTACGGGGTTCACCTATGTTGTAGCATGTACCATAACTTCATTATGTTTTCACTGAGTAATATTTCATTGCATGAGGATGCAAATTTCATTTATCTGTTCACTAGTTGATAAGCATTTGTTTGTTTTTATTTCTTGGCTATTGTTCACAATGCTGCTAGGAATGTTTGTATTAAAGTGTTTTTCAATCGGATCTTATTGGCTTTTTTTTTTTTTTTGGTTTGGTCTTTTTGAGACAGGGTGTCACTATCTGGCTCAGGCTGGCCCTGAATTCACTTTGTAGCCCTGGCTGACCTTGAACTCACAGCAACCCTCCTGCTTCAGTCTCAAGAGTGCTGGGGGTACACACACACACCACCACACCAGGATAAAAGCTTTTTAATGAGATCCCAGTTGTGGATGCTTTGTGATAGTTCTGGGCAATTGGGGTTTTGTTCATAAAGTCTTTTCCTACACCAATATCTTCAAAAGTTCTATGGATTCTATTTTCTAGCAGATTGAATGTTTCTGTTTTAATATTTAGATCTCTGAACCATTTTGACTTTAGTGCATGGTAAAAGATATGGGTCCAATTTTATCTTTTTGAGGCAGGGTCTTGCTATGCAGTTCAGGCTGGCCGTAAGCTCACTTTGTAGCTCAGGCTGGTCTTGAACTCACAACGATCCTCCTGCCTCAGCCTCCCAAGTGCTAGGATTACAAGCATGTGCCACCACTCCCAGCTATGAGTCCAATTTTAATCTTTGGCATTGCAGAGCCAGTTTTTCCAGCACCATTTATGAAAGAAGCCATGTTTCTTCCAGTGACTGTGTTTGGCACCTTTGTCAAAGATATGGTGGTTAAGCATGTCTTTTTTTTTTTTTTTTTTTTTTTTTTTTTTTTTTTTTGCAGTACTGGGGATCAAACTCAGGACCCTGCGCTTGCTAGGCAGGCGCTTATTCCACTGAGCTATATCCCCAGCCCAAGCATGTCTTTTTTTGTTTTGTTTTGTTTTTGCCTTTTTGAGACAGGGTGTTGCTATGCAGTTCAGGCTGGCCTTGAGCTCATTTTGTAGCCCAGGCTGGTCTTGAACTTGCAACCGATCCTCCTGCCTCAGCCTCCCAAGTGCTGGGATTACAGGTATGCGCCACCATGCCCAGCTCTTTCACACTTTTTAACGCAATAGTGAGTCATTTATTGGCCAAGTGCACCAATTCTTTGAGGCAGGACATGTGCCCCAGTCAGGCCAGGTTGAGCCAAGCCAAGGCCAGCAGGAGTTGTGAGTCAATTATCTATTGCTATATGGAAAATTATGTCAAAACTCTGTGGCTTATCTAGACATGGTGGCACACGCCTGTAATCCCAGCACTCAGGAACCTGAGGCAGGAGGATCACCCTAAGTTCGAGGCCAGCCTGGGCTGCATAGTGAGCTCAAAGCCAGCCCACAAACTATGAAGTGAGACCCTCTCTCAACATAACAAAGCAAAACAAAGCTGGGCATGCTGCTGCACACCTGTAACCCCAGCATTCAGGAGGCTGAGGCAGGAAGACAGATTTCTGTGAGTCTGAGGTCAACTACATAGTGAGTTCAAGGCCAGAGTGAGACCTTGTCACAAACCAAACCAAACCAAACAAACAAACAACTCTGTGGCTTAAGATAACAGTAATTATCTCACAGTTCCTGTAGGACAAGTATGGAGGGCACCTGCAGGTCTGTCCTAGGTTGCAGTCAGACACTCATCAGAAGGGCAGTGGGCTAAAGGCTCAGCTGCAGCTGGACAATCTATTTCTTCATTTTCCCTTTTTTTCTGATACCAGGAATTGAACTCAGGACTTCTTGCTTGCCAGGCATGTGTTGTGCCACTGAGCTATATCCTGGGCTGAACGATCCATTTCTAAGGAAGTTCACTCACATAGCTTCGAATCAATGCTGGCTTTTGGCCAGGGGTCTTCAGTTTCTTTCCATAGCGGTTTTCCACAGAGATACTTCAGTGTCCACAAAGTATCTGGCTTCCTCCAAAATAAGTGAGCCAAGAGACCAGAGTAGCTGCTACATTAGCTTTTCTGCCTAAGCTTCAGAAATCACATGTTGTCTCTGTCACCAGATTGTACTGTTCACATGTGCCAACCCCGACTCACGAGGAGGGGGACTGTATGTAGGAGTAGATACCCGGAGAGACGAGGACCATTAGACACCTGCCTGGAGCCTGGCGTGGTGGCGCACACCTGTAATCCCAACACTCTGGATGCTGAGGCAGGAGGATCTCTGTGAGCTTGAGACCAGCCTGGACTACAAAGTGAGCTCAAGGCCAGCCTGAACTGCATAGTGAGACTCTGTCTCAAAAACAAAAACAAAACAATACAAAAAAAACCACCTCCCTGGAAACTGAGTACAAATACATAGACTTCAAAGCTCTATTCTGGCCAGGCATGGTGGCACATGCCTGTAATCCCAGCACTCAGGAGGCTGAGGCAAGAGGATTGCCACAAATTCAAGGGCAGCCTGGGCTACATAGTGAGCCCAGGGGCAGCCTGAACTATACAGCAAGACCTTGTCTCAAAAAAACCCCAAAGCTCTATTCTGTTGCGACTGAGACAATCTGAATTTATAAGACCCCCTCACAAAAAAATGTATCAAAGTTTGTAAGATCCTAAACTGGAGTTGATAGCACAGGCCTATAATTTCAGCTCTCTGGGACGCTGAAGGAGAGGGACTGCAAGTTTAAGCTCAGCTTGGGTAATTTATTGAGTTAGTGTAACCCTATCCCAAAATAAAAAATAAAAAAGGGCCGGGGATGTAACTCAGTGCAAGGCCCCCGGGTTCCATCCAGGATCAGGGAAAAAAATAAACAAGAAAGAAAGAAGTGCGTATGATCGTGACGGCACTGTGGCTTGCTTCCAGGTTTTGGATTTCATGGCCTGCAGTGGGGCTTCTGATCTGCTCACAGGGAGCCCGAAGAGAACAGGAGCCTCAGCGCATTTTGTAGTAGAAATAAGGCCAGGAGCTGCAGGCCCGCGCGCAGCCCTTGGACTAATGCACCGGCAGCCCCTCCGGTAGCGCAGCCCTCTGCATCTACCCCAGCAGAACCTTCCTGGGATTCATTCGGCATCTTTAAGCCGGTAGCCATGTCCGCATCTGCTCCTGGCAAATCAGCGAGTATTCATTAAGCATCTGCTGTGTACCCAAGAGCAAATCGCAGGGTCATCTGAGACCGTTGTAGATGGATAAGCCCCGAATGCCCAGGCACGACCAAAATAGATTGTTGTCAGACCTGCCTGTCCAGAGGCTTCAAAGGCAAGAAACGGAATGAGATTTCTTTCTTTTTCTTTGAGCTGGCATTCAGAGAAGTCACAGTCACAAGAATGCTTTTAGATGTATTTTCATTTAGAAGACTCCTGAGGACATGAAAGGCTGAAGAACAATTCTAGATTAGAGAGAACTAAAGGAGCCTGACCACAAAAGCTAAAACATTCTCAATTAGACCTCGGACTGGGGGAAAAATTACTGTAAAGTAGATTATTGAAATTGGCAGAATTGGGATGTGAACTACAGATTAGATAGATCATAGTATTGGAGGCCGGGCGCACACCTGTGATCCCAGCACTTGGGAGGCTGAGGCAGGAGGATTGTTGTGAGTGCAAGACCAGGCTGGGCTACAAAGTGAGCTCAAGGCCAGCCTGAACTGCATAGTGAGACCCTCTCAAAAAGACAAAAAAAACCCACCCCCCCATACTAGCACAACTACTTCCATAGCATTTATACTGTGTGAGGTATGGTCAGTAATCTACAGGTGACGTAAAACATACGGGAGGATGAACAGAGGTTCTGAGCAAATAATGCACGTTTCCTATAAAGGACTTGAGCACTGGTGGGTTTTAGTATCTGTGGGGGATTCTGGAAGCAACACCCCCTACTGAGGGATGACTGCCTACATACTCGTGCACACACGCGCACGCTCACGGGTGCACACAGGTGTGTATGTGTGTGTGTGTGCGCACACGTGTATATAGGCACGCATGTGTGGACACAGAGAACAAATACGGCAGAGTTCACAAGAGCAAATCTAGGTGAAGGGTCTACAAGAGCTCTTTATACTTTGAAACTTTTCTGAAAGTTTGAAATTGTTTCCAGACAAAAAGTTCAAAAAGAAAGAAAACACTTCCCGATGAGCTTCTGTCAAGGACTAGAGTGGCTCTGGTGGTGCACGCCCTTCACTGAACATGGAGGGGAAAATCGAAGCAGAGGTCGAACGACCTCTAACTCCCCGCGTGGTCGAGCTGCAGCTGTGCCCGTGTTGGTGGTGACAGGTGTCGGAGCTGATAACGTCTGCCGGCAGCTGTTGGGAACCCCAGCACTACAAAGATTTGCACTGTCCTTGTGGCTCTGGAGTCAGCCCTTGAACAGTGCTCTCAACTTGCTCTATCTGGGAACATGGCAGTGGCCCTCCTCCATGAGGTCCCAGCCCGAGCAGTGAGTGACACCACTCAGCTGCTCCTGAGTTGGGCCTGGGCCAGGTGACGGACACCCCCGCCCCGGCCTCCATCAGAGGCGGGATGGCAGCAAGCCACAGTGCAAAACCTCCCACGCTGCCAAGAACGTCTCTGAGCCAGACACTTGCTTTAATTCACTGAGCTGCTCTGGGGTAAGGCAGCCCCTCACGATGCTGCTCAGCTGAGCGGCCGGCCACACGGCACGACTCTTCCTTCACAGGCAGGGGAAAGGGCAGGTGGGCGCTCCGTGGGCATAAGAAACACATCTTCTGATCAAGGCACGGAGAATGCCCAGGTTAAACACACCGGCACGTCGGCCTTCAGAACTCACTGAAGACTCTACAGCATAGTTTCAATGCCAGCCCAGCCTGGGTGTCACCATCTGCCTTCGAGGGCCAATCCACTGACTTCCAATTAACAGTGAGAGGAAGTAGAGAGGACTCTCAGGCCCAGGACTTCAAAGAGGAGGAGGTCAGGGAGATCCTGGACAAAGGAATTAATCACAGAGCACCTAGGGAGAGCGGCAGGAGAAGATCTTTCTAGTTCCCATGAAAGTGGCTGCTGACTGTGATGGCCCACAGCCCAGAGGGCCTCCTCCTGGGGACAGACACCTTCTCCTCCACACCTTCTCCCCGGCTCTCATGCTTGAGAGGAGAGATCAGCCTCCAGCTGTTTGCCATTCACAGATGATGTTCTCAGGCCTTTGTGATTACCTGAGATCTGGGATGTGAATTACAGGCCCCAGTACATGCAAGTTCTCCGCAGCAAACATTTTCTTAGTGCTTCCTAAGCACTTTATACATAGCAATTTATGCAATCCCTCCAATAACCCTATGAGCATGGTACTTTATAATTCCCACTACGTAGAAACTGAGGTATAAAATGTGTTAACCAGAACCAGGCATGGTGGTGCACACCTGTAATCCCAGCACTTGGGAGACTGAGGCAGGAGGATCACCATGAGGTTGAGGCTAGCCTGAGCTACATAGTCAGACCCTGTCTAAAAAAAGTGTTGACCAGTTTTCTATCACCGTAACAATGTATTTGCTTGTTTGTTTTGTCTTTTTGAGACAGGATTTTGCTATGCAGTTCAGGCTGGCCTCGAACTCACGTTGATCCTCCTGCCTCAGCCTCCTAAGTGCTGGGATTACAGGCATGTGCCACCACACCCGGCTACCGTAATAATATATCTGTAATATTTTGCTGCTATCTCAGTTTTGGAGCTTGTAGTCCATGATCGATTGGCCCTGTTGCTTAGGGTGAGCAGCAATATCCTGGTAGGGAGTTGTGTTGGGGCACCTGCCCATGTCATGGCTACCAGGAAGCTAGAGCGAGAGATTCCCACAATCCCCTTCAAGGGCACAACCTCAGTGACCTATGACCTCTCGCAAGGCCCCATCTCTTAAAGGGTCCATCATCTTCTGACAGTGCCACACTGAGGACAAAACTTTTAACACAGGGAACATTCCAAGTCCAAACTGCGGTAGAGAAGTTTAGTACCATGCCTCAAGTCACTGACCTGGTAAATAATAAAGTCAAGATTTGAACCCAGGCACCTGGCTTGAGTCTGCACTTTCAACCACTTTCTTATGCTAGGTCTCCTAGCTTGCTGTATGTGCGTCTCCTAAATAACCCATAAATGAAGAAACAAACACATTTCAAGCTGGGTGTGGTGGCGCACACCTGTAATCCCAGCACAAGGGAGGCTGAGGCAGGAGAATCATTGCGAGTTCAAGACCAGCCTGGGCTACAAAGTGAACTCAAGGCCAGCCTGAATTGTATAGCGAGACCACGCTTGAAAGGACAAAAAAAAAAAAAAAAAAAAAAGAAGATAAAGAAAGGGCCAGGGGATATACCTCAGTGCGCACAAGCACCTGCCTTGCAAGCGCAAGGTCCTGAGTTCGATTCCTGGTATAAAAAACACATTTCAAAAACCACATACAGACAGGAGGAGGGTGTCTACAGAGCTGGTTGACAGACTATGAAAAACAGAATGGTCTCACACTTCCTCCATACACTTATAAACTGTACCACATTGTTCATCCATTCATCCATCCTCTCATATGTAGAATTTAAGGCTTTCGAGACATTAGACTTGGAGAACAAAAGGCACTGAGTTAATGAGGCGAAACCCTGAGTGCTCGGATAGTGAACCGATCAGAGGAGGGAACTGTGGCCCAGCGAGCAGCGTGCCCACAGCGGGAGTTGAGTGGCTCAGACCGGGAGGCCGTGGGCAGGCGGATGAGGGCAGAGGGCTGCAGCTCCAGGACGCTTTCTCCACTGCTCTCCCCGCCATAGGCAGGGCCTTGTCCTCCCTGCCCAGCTCACACCCAGTGTCCCTATTTTGAGCATTTCCTCCAGTGGGTTGAAGTTTCCTATTTGCTTCCATATGCTCATTTAAGACAATTTCTTTTTTTAGTGTGCAATACTGGGCTTGAATATGTAGTCTTGCCTTGTACCTCATGGACACTAGGCAAGTGTTCTAGTGCTGAGCTCCATCCCCAGCCCTTTTGCATTTTGAGACAAAGTCTTACCAACTTGATCAGGTTGGCCATGAACTTGCAATCCTACCGCCTCAGCCTTTTAAGTATTGGAACTACAGGTGCATGTTGCCACCCCTGGCTGATACCGGTTTTTTTTAGTGCTGGGGATTGAACCTGGGGTCACATGCATGCTAGACAAGTGCCCTACCACTGTGCCACATCCCTAGCCCCTAGTCTCAGTCTGTTATTAATTTCTTTATCCCTAGTGCTAAGTATGGACTCCATGTTTGTTGAATGACTTACTGAGTGAAAAAGCCTCCAAGGGAGAGGGCGCACAGGCATACTCAGGTGGGGAGAGCAGGCTGGGTTACATAAGCAGGGTGGGGGGTGTCCTTCTCAAACTATAACTGCATAACAACCACCCGAGGGCCTTGTAAAAGCGTATGGTGGGGCTGGGTGCTCAGTCTTCGTTTCCAACAAGCTTGCTGGTGCTGCGGATACTCCTGTCCCCGGGCCCTTCCTGCGAGGACAGAGGCCCTAGTCGGTCCCTCACCCTTGCCACCCCAAGGAGCGTCCTCCCACCCCAGGACCCCCTTCCTCTGCCCCTCCATTCCTTTTGAGGGCGTTCAGGTGAAGACACTGGCAGCTTCATCCAGCCCCCGATTCCAGTTCGCTCCTCCTTCCTGCAGGTCGCAGGACAAACTGCCTCACCCCAGCGTTCCCCCAGAGTGCGTCCGCGGTTCCCCGCAGAGGCCCGGCGGGGGCTTTGCTCTGAGGACCCAGGAAGTCCTCCAGGGACAAAGCTGTGCTTAGGAACCGGGACGGCTGGCACAGGCGGGGAGGGACAGGTGAGACGGGGAGAGCCTGAGAACCTCCGGGTCCGGCCTGGCCCGCGGCGCCCCCATGCTGCGGCGCAAGCGCGGCTTCCCTGTCCCTCCAGCCTGCATCCGTCCAGGCGGAAGGGCCCGAGCCAGCCCTGGAAACAGGCAAGGTTTGTTTGTATTTGGGAAGGGGAGAGGCGCTTTCCCTGCTCAGCGATCTTCCCTTCCGGACCCTGATTCCCAATCTCCTTTCTCTCTCCTTTTTTACAAGATCCAATGCCTGTGTTTATACTGAATCAAAATAAATCACCACCTCTGAAATTCCCTCGCTGTTTACTCTTCCGCCCCCAGGCTAGACCCCCCCACACCTTTTTTTCCTCAGTGCTGAGATTAAACCCAGGACCTTCCTACCAAGCTACCTCCCCAGCCCTTTATTTATTATTTTGAGGCAGGGTCTCAATTACTAAATTGCCCAGGCTGGGCTCCAACTCGTAATCCTTCTGCCTCAGCCTCCCAGATTGCTAGTATTACGGGTTAATGCCACCAGGTCCATCTTCTGCTTTTCTTTGCCCCTGCGAGGCTAATTCTTGGGGACTGACTGCCTGGCTTAGGCCCCCTCACGCTCTGGCTTCTGCTTGCGTGTGAGCGATGGGGTCCCTGCTCGGAAAGCCAGGGGACAGCAGCGTGGACGTTCAGCCTGCCGCCCCCTCGCTCAGGCCGCATCTGTCCGCTCTGAGCGGCTCCTCACAGCTCGGCCGCGCTCCCTGCCGCCCTCCGCCCTCCGCCCTCCGCCCTCGGGAGCTCCCGGCTCCGGGCTCCTACGAGGCTGTTTATCCTGTCCCCTTCCCTGTGAAGGCTCTTTTCTTTTTTGTTTTAGATTTAATTTTTTTTCCAGCTAAGCCCTTTTGAATGTGCCTTCTGTTTCCTGCTAAGACTCTGAGACTGAATGTTGCATTTTTATCAGGTACAAGGACCTATCTGGCTTAAATCAGAGAAGTGAGGCTTTAATGGTAGAATTTGGGGCAAAAAGAGGCATTTGTGAAGGGGGAGGGGGCGGGGGTTGCCAGCGCCTTGAAATCCCCGCATCAGGAACCCGGGGAGCCAGTTTCTCTACTCTTCTCGCTTTCAGCCACTGCAGGAGAAAACGCTGCGTTCCAGACGCCGCTCGAATCGTGGGTGGGAGCCCAGGAAGACCAAGGCCGGGCGCCAGCCCCAGGGCCTCGCTCTCGGAACACTGGGCCCAGGGAGGGATGAATGCCCTGGAAGGGAATTGAGTGTGACAGGCAGCCAAGCAGGGCCAAGCTGGTGCGATAAGGGCCTGCTCAGAGCTCAGATCAGACGGATCAGCGGGAGAGTGGCAGATGGAGGCTGTGTTCCGACGCTGGGGACCTGGGAAGACTTTGCAGGGTGGGGAGGAGGCCCCGCAGGACAGTCAGTGCCTCAGCACAGAAGCCACAGCAGGTCCCTCTCCGGATGCGCAGGCAGTCATAGTTGCTCGTGCCCTGAGTCCCGGTGGCACAGCTTCTTTCCCCACTCAGCTCCCAGAGAGCAAGAGCTGACCAGATCCTGTGCTGTGCCTGGGCTTTGTTGCACAGATTTACCAATCCTCCCAGCCATAGGCCTTATTCAACCCATACTACAGCTGAGGAAACTGAGGCTCAACCTGTGCTTTGTCTGAGATCTTATAAATACACACTGCAGGAACCAGGGTTTGAATCCAGGCTGCCTGCCTCTGAAGGCACTCAACCCTTGTATCAGCCAGCTTTATTTCATCTACAGGCAGCCAGGGCTGGTGCCAAATGCCTCATATGGAATATGTGTTCATCCTCACAGTGCTCCCAAGAGGGAGGCCTTAGCAGCCTCCTCACTTACAGAGGAAGGGCCTGACCAACCAAGGGGCGCTCCCCGGTGGTAGTGGAACCAAAGTTTGAACCCAGAACACCAACTCCAAGTCCATGCCCCCAGCAAGCTGGGCCTACTTCAGTATTTTTAAGAGACTTCTTTTTGTAGAATGATTTTAGATTTTTAAAAAAATTATGAAAGTAGCTTAGAGTGGTGGCACATGCCTATAATCCCAGCACTCAGGAGGCTGAGTCAGGAGGATCATCGCAAGTTTGAGACCAGCCTGGGCTACAAAGTGAGCTCATGGTCAGCCTGAACTGCATAGTGAGACCGTGTCTCAAAAACAAAAAATTATGAAGGTAAGTATCATATAGCCCAAGTTGGCACTGTAGTAGTATTAATATCTTTTATGAATATTTGATACTTTTTTAACAGTTAGGGCACTGTTATGGTTGATACATTGTGTCAACTTGGGGAATCTAGAGGTTTAGCTGAGGGACTCAGGAGGAAGCTGAGGTGCTTACTTTGTACGTATCCTGAGCCTGTGGAAGAGGAGGGCATGGAGATTATGTGAGAGCTACATGCCCCTTGGGTGGGGGTAGCCTATTCACAATGTAGGGGAGAAAAGGAGGCTGCTTGTAGCCATTCTTCCCTTTTGCTGGTTGGTTTTGCTGTGCTCTGCTGCCATGAAGTTTGCCTTCTGCCATGTGCCACTCTGCCTCTGAACCAGCCAAGTATGGACTGAAACCTCCACAACTGTAAGCTAAATAAACCTTTCCCTTCTTCATTTTGAGCGTTGGGTATTTTGTCTCAGCAATGAGGAAAAAGTAACCAAGACAGGCACCAAGATTGAGATCTCATGCTTAGCTAAAATCCTGAGCTGTAAGTCAGTGGTAGAACACTTACCTAGCAGTCACAAAGCTCTAGGTTCAATCTGTAGCAATGCAAAAAATTTAAAAGAATCGCATTAACCAAAGCCCACAGCCTACGCAGATTTCCTTACTTTGCCTAGTGTGTTTAACACCCTTTTTGTGTCACAGGATCCCATCTGGGTTACTATATTACACTGAACTCTCACCTCCTTAGGCTCCTCTCAGCTGTGAAAATTTCTCAGACTTTCCTCATTTTTGATGACTTTGACAATATTTTAAATCATAAAATATTCAGGGCATAATATTTACCATCCTAAGCATACTAAGTGTATGGCTTAGTAGTAGTAAGTATATTCACAAAATTATGTATCAGATCTCCAGAGCTTTTTCGTCTGGCAAAGTGAAACTCTACCCATTAAGTAACTGCTCATTCTCCCCTGTCCCAGACCCTGATAGCCACTGCCTTGGTTATGTTTCTGTTGTTGCTGGGACAAAATACCCAACACCCAAAATTAAGGGAGGAAAGGTTTATTTAGCTCACAGTGTGTAGAGGTTACAGTCCGTAATTGGCTGGCTCCAAGGCAGGGTGGCACAAGGCAAAGGGACATGGTGGCAGAAGACAGCAAGAGCAAAAAGAACAAAAGAGGGGAGAGAGAGAAGAAGCCTCTTTCCCACCCTTATATTGTTTGCAGGCTGCCTGCCCTAGAGCAGGTGCAGCACTCACATCTGTAATCCCAGCATGGGACCATGGATCAATCAAAAACCCTAGAAGCCTGTCCCGTGACCGCATGAGGCTTTGGGGGGACATTCAGACACAAACCATAACACCCTCCATACTACTTTCTTTTTCTATGAATTTGACTATTTAAATACTTCATACAAGTGGAATCATATATTACTTGTCTTTTTTTTTTTTTTTGGCATAGGGTCACACTATGTAACTCAGGCTGGTCTCAACCTCGCAGTAAGCCTCTTGCCTCAGCCTCCCAAGTGCTAGGGATTATACCACGCCTGGTATATTTGTCTTTTTGTGACAAGCTTATTTCATTTAGCACAATGTCTTCAAAATCCATTTACATTGTATATCTATCAGAATTGCCTTCCTTTTTAAAAATGAGTATTTTATTGTATGTATGTGTTACATTTTGTCTATCCATTCATCTGCATGTGTGCCCTTAGGTTGCTTCTACTTTTTGACTCTTGTTAATGCTGCCATGAACATGGATATTCAGATATCTCTTTGAGATCCTGTTGGCATTTTTTCTTTTTTTTTGTCTTTTTGAGACAGGGTCTTACTATGCAGTTCAGGCTGAACTTGAGTCCACTTTGTAGACCAGGCTGGTCTTGAACTCATGGTGATCCTACTGCCTCAGCCTCCCAAGTGCTGGGATTATAGGCATGTGCCACGACGCCTGGCCTGCTTGCCCTTTGTCATGGTTTAGGGGATATTTTACAAGGGGTACAATATAATACAGGATGCATATTTTATATGATTATTTATAATAGTCACCTGAAGAACGATATACAAGAGAGTACAGGAAATCTGTCCACACACTAAGACCAAGGAATCCAGCTAAGGGCCTGGATCCCACAGAAATGTCCTGTATGAGTAACTGAAGACCTAGAGTCCTTAACAATGCCTCCCATGAGTCCAATTGGAGGCCCAGAGCCCACAACAACATCTAATGCAGGCCTGTTTCACAGATCTGCACTGGGAAGACCCAAAGGTCAGTGGTGGAATCTAGGAGGTCTGTGCCAGTGGGATGAAGGATCTGTGCCAGCAGGCTGAGGGAGCTGCACTGGAGCCAGGAAGCGACGCTCAGAAGAACTAGAGCTCCCCCAAAAGATACCCCAGCCATCCTCAGCAATAGCGAGGTCCTGAGCTCCTTCAATGATCAAGATGGCCGAGTATCCCATCAGGGAAGCCACCACAGGAAGCTTCTCCCGGAGACCGGCATCTTCTCCGGAGCCAGAAAGCGATGCTCAAAGTGAGGATCAGAGCTGCCCCAAAGTGAATCAAAGCCATTCTCAGTGCCAACGAGGTCCCGAGCCCCTCAGAGGATGAAAACAGCCAAGTTCATCAGGAAAGCCGGCATGACGGGCTCCTCCAACAGAACCAACAGCTCCTCACGGCTTCCACCAGCTCCAGCAGCCCTTCCCCGCTCCCAACAGCCTCCTCCTCCTCCAGCTCTGCCTCTTATGTGCTGGCAACAGTACCCAGGCGGCCTCCCACTCCCAGCGCCGCGCTGACTCAGTGCAGCTGGGGGTTATAAGTTGACCACCCGTTATCAATCCACTACACAAGCCCCAGAAGTGGGTTGCTGCTTTGAATTTTAATTCTGTGCTAGCTGCTTTGAGGAACCACCATGCCGTTTTCCAAAAGGGCTGCACCTTTTTATATTCTCATCCCCAGTGCGCAAGTGTTTCCACATCTGTCAACAGGTAATTCTTTGGTTTTCTTCTTTCCTTCTCTCTTTTCCTCCATTATTTCTTTCCCTCCTTCTCTTTTTTTTGCGGTACCAGGGGTTGGATCCAGGGCCTCACATGCAAGGCAGGTGTTCTATCTCCAGGCTACAGCCCAGCCTCGGGTCTGTGGGTAGCCACCCTGATTTATGTGAGGTGGTAGCCCATCATTTTGATTCTCATTTTCCCAGTGATTAATGGTAGTGATCATATTTTGATGCAAGGGCTTACTGGCCATTTGTATATCATCTTTGAAGAAATATCTAATCAAATGCTTTGCCCGCTTTTGTTTCTGAGTTGTCAGAGTTATATGTTCTAGACATTTGCTCTGGGTCGGATATAAGATTTGCAAATATCATCCTACCACTCACAGATGACCTTTTCTCCCTCTTGATTATGTTCCCTGGTGTACAGCCTCGACAGTTCTGAGGTGTCCTGATCAGACACGTTGTAGGATCGTTCTGTTTTGTTTGGTACTGGGAATCAAACTCATGACCTCATGCTTCCCGGGCAGGCGCTGTGCTGCTGAGCTATATCCTCAGCACAGATCTCTTCTATCTGAATTTGTCTGATATTTTTCTCACTATTTGACTGAGATTATGGTTTGGGGAGGAAGATCACAGACTTAAGTGTTCTACCATTGAGCTACACCCCCACCTTTGTTTATATGTTATTTTGAGAGAAGGTCATGGTTACTGCCCAGGCTGGCCCCCCTGGAACTTGTGATCCTCCTGCCTCAGCTTCCCGAGCCCCTGGGATTACAGGCATGGCCGCTGAGCCTAGCTGCCCTTGAATAATTTTAACACATGGGATACAGCTGTGTCAGGGTCCCTCTCACAAGCATTTCCACCTCCTACTGTCCCCCCTTCTCACTGAGTTCCTCCACCCACCCACCCAGAGACAACTACAAGTCTGATTATTTTTAGTCCTTATGTTAGTGTTGTCTGTCCTAGAATTTCAAACAAGCGGAATTACAAAGAACTTGCACTGTATTTTTTTTGCTGGCTTCTTTCATTGAGTATCATGCATTTTAAGCTCACACGTGCTGGCTAGTGGGGCTCCAGCCCTCTGTGGCTGGGCAGTGCTCCACTGGATCCATCAGTTCCAACCTGCACGTGCTAGGCAAGCACTGCCACCAAGCCATACACCCCGTCTTCCCAGCAGTGGGGACTGGACTCAAGGCCTTACACCCAACTACACTCTTATCCCCCCTTTTTAAAATTTTAAGACAGATTCTCAAAATAATTTGCTACACTGGCAAGGCTGGGCTCAGCTTGTGATCCTCTTGCTGCCTTGGGCTCTTAGTACTGGCATGACAGGGGTGTGCCCCATGCCTGGCTTTTTGGGCATTTGGGTTGTTTCCAAGATCTAGCTGTTACAAACTGTGCTGCTAGGGCTGGGGATATAGCTCAGTGGAATAAGCGCCTGCCTAGCAAGCTCAGGGTCCTGAGTTCAATCCCCAGTACCGCCAAAACAAACAAACAAACAAACTGTGCTGCTATAAATATGGGTGCACATATATCGCTTTGGTACGATGTTTTTAATTCTTCTGGGAAGATACCCAGCAGGGGAATAGCATGGTCAAATGGGATCACCAATCCTATTTTTGTGTTACTTTTTTTTTTTTGTATTGGGAATCGAACTCAGGGCCTTGTGCTTGTGAGGCAGGTGCTTTTGCCACTGAGCTATATCCTCAGCCCTCTCCAATCCTATTTTTGAGGACTCTCCACACTGATTTCCGCAGTGGTTGCACCAGGTTATATTCCCACCAACAGAGAAGGGTTCCTTTTCCCCACAGCCCTTCTAGCGTTTGTTATTGGTTGATTTCTTGATAATAGCCATTCTTTCCAGGGTGAGATGGAATCTATATTGTTTTAAATTGCATTTCTCAAATAACTAGTGATATTGAACAATTTTTCATATATTTATTTGGTTTTTTGTATTTCATCAACTGAGAAGTGTGTATTTATCTTAGATGCCCATTTTTTTAATTTGGTCTTTAAATTTGAGAGGTCTAATCTTTTTTTAGTTCTTTATATGTTCTCAGTAGTAATCCTTTGTCTGAGGAATGGCAAACATTTTTTTCCACATTCTGGGTTGTCTTTTCACTCTGTAGGTGGTTTCTCCTGCTATGTAAAAGCTTTTTAATGAGACCCAGCCAGGCAGGGTGGCGTATGCCTGTAATCCCAGCACTGGGGAGGCTGAAGCAGGAGGGTCATTATTGTGGGTTTGAGACCAGCCTGGTCTACAATGTGAGCTCAAGGCCAGCCTGAACTACATAGTGAAGCCCTGTCTCAAAAAGACACACACACACACACACACACACACACACGATGCAATCCCAGTTGTTGATTCTTTGTTCTAGCTCCTGTGTGATCAGGTTTTATTCATAAAGTCTTTGCCTACACCAATGTCTTCAAGAGTTTTACCTGTTCTATCTTCCAGCAGATTTAATGTTCCTGTTTTAGTACTTAGATCTTTGATCCATTTCAAATTTAGTTTAGTGCATGGTGAAAGATGAACGCCCGATTTTTTGTGCATTTCCGTCTCTACCGGCACTTAGCACCTCGCTATTACTCCAAAATGTCTGATACGGTGGAACTGAGTCCCAGAACTCAGACCTGCGAGGTGCCAACAACCTTTTCATATAATAAGATACAGCCACTTCCAAGTTGAGCAGGAACGCCAACGGCAAAGGCCTCCTAAGACAACAGGACCCCTGAGGTAGGCACTTAGTGATCCAGCGAAGAATGTCAAGAAGGACAGCTTTGAAGAAGGGCCAAAATGTGGGGACAACCAGTAGGCTTCCTCCCACCAGGGACAGAGACTTCTGTGCCACATGCTGGCTGGACAGGGAGTCCTGGAGGTGGTCCCTGCTGACGTCTCCACCAGGACACTGTGGGGGAGGGAGGCTCAGCTGTAGCAAAGATTTCCATGCCTGTGGTTCACTGGTGAGATTTCCCCTGATGTGTGTCTGTTGCTGAGAGGCGTTAATCCCCTGTATTTTTCCTCCTTAAATCCACTGTTGAGTTGCCACACTATGTGCACTGGCTGGGGTGATCCAGAATGGGAGACAAGCCAGCAATATTTTCTCCTTGGCTCTGGAAGATGTTTGTGTATAGTTGGAGAATCTGGGTTTCTGCCATGACCCGGCCACATGTGTCTTTGTCTCCAAAGTTCCTTCTAGCGCTGAAGGGTTATGACACAACCGTCCTGCAGGCCGTGTTTTCTCCTTCCTACAAAGGTGTGTGTGTTCACTGTAGAAAGTCAGAGAATAAGGTGCAGGAGAACATAGAAAATCACTCATGATTTTATGGTTCATTAACACTTACTCATTTAACAAAGACTTACTGGGCGCTTGCTGTGGACCCAGAAACTTGAAATATATCACCTAGGCTATTTTTGTTTGTATTTTAATAAAATCATCTTGCTCGGTAGCTTGCCTTTCACTTAATAGTTGTGAACATAGCTCTGTTTTGCTAAGTATTTTCCTGTGAAGTTGCAGTTTTTGATGATAATAAGCACCCTCAGGGCTAAGTTTTGAGCCAATTCATAACCATTGCTTTATGTTAATTCCCCCCAAATTCTAGGTGAATTACTAACCATACCTACGAGATTTTAGACAGCATTGCCTAAATAGCCCACACTCCCGGGCTTTCTTTACATCCTTCCAGGAATATATACATTTAAAAGGGCCTACCTGAGGCACCAGGGCACGTGCCTGTAATCCTAGCACTCAGGAGGCTGAGGCAGGAGGATCATGAGTTCAAAGCCAGCCTGCGCTTCATAGTGAAAGTCTGTCTCACAAAACAAAACCATGGTGGAAAATTATGAGAATCTGCCTCAGCAGCTTCTAGCTGCACCAAACTATGTATATTTAAGTTAAAATTAATTTATAAAATTAAAAATTCAGCTTCTCGATTTCAGTAGCCACATTTCAAGTGCTCAGTAGGCCTATTGGTTACTGTCACAGAAAACATCTCCATTGAGAAACTCTACTGGACAGCACTCGTCTGGAATGATGTTCAACTGGTGTTAATCGTCATTGTTTTGGGACGGGGATTTGGGGTGATTTCCATTTCATTGCATGTCTTAGTTCCTTTACAGTGGTATATATGTAATATATGATGCTATATGATTGATTTATATTTTCATATATGTATGTTATAATTTCATGTTTTTCAAAACAGGGTGAACCTTACCCCTGTTAGCCATCTGTAGACGTGTTTGAGCAGTGTGTTCAGTGCTCTTATGCCCGCTCATTGGATTTGAATCCTAATTTCTTTCCTAGGGATAGAGCTCAACAAAGGTGAATTAAGAATCTCTGTATAAAAAACAACAACAAAACAAGAAAGAAAGAATCTCTACACAAACTTTCTTACATAGGCATAAAGACATTCTAGTAGGATCTCTAGGAAAGTAGGAACGTTAGTTACCTGTGGTATGAGGACAAGAACAGGAGGGAGATTTTTTTGTAATATACAATCTACTTAACAGTAGCTTTTTAAAAAACAATGAAAGGCTGAGGCAGGAGGATCGTTGCAAGTTTGAGGCTAGCCTGGGCTACAAAGAGAGCTCAAGGGCAGCCTGAGCTGCATAGCGAGACCCTGTCTCAAAAAGACCAAAAGGTGCTCACTTAAGTAGCGCATATACTAAGAACAAGACCAAAAAAATAGATTAAAGATAATTTCAGGATGTGTCTTATATTTTCCATTACACAAATATACAGCTGCTTAAAAGAATGAATCTAATGATAGAATGAGGTCTATTATTGGCAGGTGAGGGAGAACTCCTCCGGGTGTGCGTTTATTCTAGACAGTAATGTGTAATAGCCGTATCATGCAGACAGGGCCAGAGGTATTCATGCTCCACAGTGTGCTTCTCGCTGTAACACCTCTTAGGCTTTTCGTTTTGTTGGTGTGCACATGTTCTTTCTTGAGATACCACCAGAGCCCTCCCTGCCTTCCTAGCAAGAGGGCTTTGAAAGCCCCAGGCCCGTTTCTCTTCCTCCCCTCCCCGGGGAGCTCTTGGTAGCACAGCTGTTTGCAGGTGACTGCAGAGCTGTCGGCGAGGGTCTAGGTCCATGGCACTTGCAGTTCCCCCCACCCCCTGCCATGTCCTAGACAGCAGTGGAGGCCTCCAGCCATGCTGCGCCTTGGCAGGGTCAGTGTCTTTTCCTGTCCCTTCCTCAGGTGTCCTTGTTCCCACTTTCCCACGGAGGTGAGGGTAAAGTGAGTCAGGAGCATTTCCGAAGTACCAGGGGGCGCCTGAGTTGGGAAGGGGGAAGGGTCATGGACACACACCACCCCCATGTCCTCTCCTTTTGTTGTTGTTGTTGTTGGTTTTGGTTTTTGTCTTTTGGAGACATAGTCTTGTTATGCAGTTCAGGCTGGCCTTGAGCTCCCTTTGTAGCCCGGGCTGGTCTCAGACTTGCGACGATCCTCCTGCCTCAGCCTCCCAAGTGCTGGGATTACGGGATGGCACCAACACTCATTCCCCACTGCTCCCTGGGGAGGGCTCAGTCTTATGGCCCACGGGCTGTGCAGTATAGTAAGGGGCATTTCCACAGGACTGTGTGAGCCTGGGGCGTGTGGGGAGGAAGTGGAGACTTCGGGTGTGCGTCATATACAGGAGTCCTTGCTGCACTTGGAACCCATATCTGGACCAGCTAGAGAAACTCCTGCTCCAGACTTTGTTCAGGACGGTGGTGGGCGTGTCCTAGCCTTGCAGTCTGTTCTGGCCCCACTGGACTGAAGCCAGCAGTAGATCCACAGCAGCAAGGAGTGCAGTGACCGTCAGAGAATGGGGTGGGTACGGGGGGAGTGGCTGTTCATGGGCACAGAGTTTCTTTTCGGAAGCGGGAAAATGTTTGGGAATTAGTGGAAGTCAGTGGCTGCTCTAAGAATACAGTCAAACTGAAGCTGGGCACGGCACCCATGTCTAACGGGCAACTCTGAGGACCCCATCTCAAAATTAAAATGACATTTTTAAAGGCTGGGGATGTAGCTCAATGTGAAGGCTCTGGGTTGTTTGTTCAATTCCCCAATATTGCCAAATATATATATATAGTAAAAACAAAAAACGTTTTACTGTTGTGTGTGGGTCCTAATTAGATACACTGAAAGCACATAAATACCCCACAAGCCATTGCAGGTAGTTACAGAAATGTTTACTCATCTGAGGGTTTCCGTGTACCAAGCTCTACACTGCACACTTTGACACAAGTTTCATGTAACCCTTGCAGCCACGTCCTGCGGTGTGCCTCATCGACCCTGCCACCGTCAGAAACAAACCTTCCCCCCTGTGAGCTAGGCCCGATTCTACATGGTGCGGATCTCCATGCCTCCCTTTCCTCGTTGCGGGCTCCTGACTGCAGCTGAAATGTCAGATTGTGTCGGTCACTTGGAGTTAATTCAGTGAAAAGTACAGTAGAAGTGACGGAAGGGAAATAATAATGCTCCCACGTTATTCGGGAGCACAGTACTGTGTTTTTCTGTGTGACCCTGGGTGTGACCAGCCTGTTGACTTTACTCGATGGGCTGGCTTTTCATGTGTGCTGTCACTGGCGGTGCAGTCCCAGCCTTTCCTTGACACGGTCCCCAGCAGTCCACCCAAGTTGAACCCGTGAGACCTACTCCCTTCTAGATTGCTCTGAGAAGCCCTGAGTCACGGGCTGGAGGGTAGCTCAGTGGTGAAGCGCTCGCCCTGCATGCACAAGGCCCTGGGTTTGAGCCCCAGTGCTGTAGACAGGAGAAGAGAATTCTGAGATCTGGGGGAGCCTTGGAGTCACACATAGTCCTGTGCTGTTGCAGGGAGAGCTCAGGGGTCTCTCTGGAAACAGGGGTACCCCCCAGCCCTCCTACTGGCTCCCAAGCTTTGAGGGTGGGTTTTACAACATAGCCTCTGTCATAGGTCTTGTGCTCGAGTGCTGCTCCCTGAATCGGTTCTCATTTCAGAAGGGCGCGAACACTTGCATCGGTCCTACCTTCCAGTCAGCCCTAATTGCTCACACTCTAGTTGATTCATTGCTAGATAATGAGCTTGTTTATCTCGGGACCAGGACTCCCTCTTTCTTCATTAGAATCTTCGTGCTCATTAAAGCTTGACCATTAGGAAAATCTTAAAAAGCTGCCTAGAACCTCTCTGTACATAGCATACCCTATGGTCTGAACAGGGGGACCCCCAAAAGACACTCGTTGCCACTCGGAGTAGGTGGAACCCCAGGTGTCTGAACATCATCAGGGCCACCCCAGTGTGCCGAACTGGTCCCACTAGCCAGGACAATATGGCAAGAATTGGAATCCAACAAACATGGGACTGGATCCCAGCTGTGTCACTTGTTGGCTATGCAACTTTGGGCAATTTACCTAACCTCTCTGAACTTCAGGTTTCCCAGTTTAAGAAATAAAAACCAAGCCAAAATAACATCAACAACAAAAGTAAAAAGAATGAAGATGTGGGCCAGGTATGGTGGTGCATGCCTGTGACCCCAGCACTCAGAAGGCTGAGGCAGGAGGATTGTTGTGAGTTCGAGACCAGCCTGGGCTACAAAGTAAGATCAAAGACAGCCTGAACTACATAGTGAGACCCCATCTCAAAAAGCCAAAAAAAAAAAAGAGAGAGAGAATGTGTTATATACATGTACCAACTCCCCACAATGAACGTGATCATTATTTATTGCAAACGTACTAAGAAAAATTAAAAAGACAAAAATAAGGGTAATTTAAAAACTGAGTCTGGTAGGGTTATTGTGAGATTATATTAGATTAGAGCAGATAGTCGGCACTTAACAAAGCCACTCACTGTCCCTCCCCCACCTGTCAAGCAGATTAACACTGTGCAGAGAAGAGATTATCCAAGCCACTTTCTCCTAGGATTTGCATTTGGGGTTTCTATTTTCACTTTCATTTTCGTTTTCCTAGAAGGGCCAGAACAGGAAACTCTGGACTGGGGAAAGCTTTTGATTTCTGACTTTATCTCTTTTATTTTTTTTTTCCTCTTTGAGACAGGGTCTTGCTATGCAGCTCAGGCTGTCCTTGAGCTCACTTTGTAGCCCAGGCTACAAAGGTCTCAAACTTGCAAATGATCCTCCTGCCTCAGCCTCCTGAGTGCTAGGATTACAGGCGTGTGCCACCATGCCTGGCGATTTCTGACTTTCAATGCTGATTATTTTTCAGCTAGGTCCTATTTTCGGGGAAATACAATAGTACTGAACCCTGTATGTGTTTTTTCCTATGTGTACCTAAGTGTGATAAAGTTTCATTTCTAAGTTAGACACAGTGAGATGAATAATAATAACTAATAAGACAGAAGAGTTACAACAGTCTACTTTAATAAAAGTTTTGTAAACGTGATCTCTCTTTCCCACTATGTCCCAAGTGATGACTGGGTGGGATGCATATATAGTGTGGATCCACAGGCCAAAGGGACAATTCACATTCCAGGCGGGATGAAGTGGGGGTGGTATGAGCTTTCACCCCACATTTCAGAATGCTGTGTAATTTAATACTCAGGAGTTGTTTATTTCTGGAATTTTCCATTTACCCTTTCCATAACTGAAAGGGCAGAAAGTGAAGCAGGATAAGCGAGTAAGGGAGCAGCATCCGTTCAGGGTTCAGCTGCCCTCTCAGAGCCAGCTCTGAGTGTGTGCCACCCGCCGTCACTCACCTGCATTAGTGTCATGCTTGCATCTTGTAGTGGATTGATAACTGGTGGGCAACTTCCAACCCCCAGCTGAACTGAGTAAGTGTGGTGCTCGGTGTGGGAGGCCAGCTTGGGGACTGGCAGAGGCAGAACTGGAGAAGATGGAGGCTGTTGGGAGCGGGGAAGGGCTGCTGGAGCTGGTGGAAGCCGTGAGGAGCTGTTGGTTCTGTTGGAGGAGCCCGCCGTGCCGGCTTTCCTGATGAACTTGGCTGTTTTCATCCTCTGAGGAGCTCGGACCTTGTTGGCACTGAGAATGGCTTGGGTTCACTTTGGGGGAGCTCTGGTCCTCACTCTGAGCATCGCTTCCTGGCTCCAGTGCAGCTCCCTCAGCCTGCTGGCACAGATCCTTCATCCCGCTGGCACAGACTTCTTAGATTCCACCACTGACCTTTGGGTCTTCCCAGTGCAGATCCATAAAACAGGCCTACATGAGACCTTGTCGTGGGCTCTGGGCCTCCAGCTGGACTCGTGGGAATCGTTATGAGTTCTAGATTTTAAGGTGGACTCATATATAGGATGTTATCATTGGATCCAGGCCGTTAGCTGGATTCCTCAGTCTTAGTGTGTGGACGGATTTCCTGCACACTCTTGTATATCGTTCTTTGGGTGACTGTTATAAATAATCACATAAAATATGTGCCCTGCATTATATTGTCCTCCCTTGTAAAAATGTCCCCCAAAGCCAACACACATCTGTTGCTACACATAGTGATCTGGTTCTTATGTGTCAGATCACCGTACGCCTGGTGCCTGGAACACAGCCTTGCACGGCAGCCATGCTGTCCTTGTTAAAGACTGGAACCCTTTTGTCTCACCACGGAAGTGTAAATCAATGATGTCAGGGTCAAGCTTCTTCATACTAGAGCTTCGAATATGTAAGTGTCTAGACAGTCCTTTTTGGCGTTTTTGGCAAATTGAGTTGCTTCTGGAATTTAACACAACCAGACAACGCCTGTCTCCCTACAGCCTCACTGAAAGCTGTGCCACCCTTTTTGAATCTGCTGGGACTCCCTGCGGCCCAGCCCCTGTGTGACAAAGAGGCATGGATGAGACAAGGGCTTTACGAATCCCACTGGACTATTCTGCTGCCTGAAAAACTGCAGTGCCAGGGGCCTGGCGCTGTCCACCAGAGGCCCGCAGCTGGAAGAGCCCTCCGGCTGCTCAGTGGGTTCAACACATGGGATTAATTCAGGCAGGAGCCAAAAAATGCTGGCCGCACAAGGGGTGAAGAAAGGGAATCTGAAGATCCAGACTGAAAGGAAAGTTGGTCCGGGGTGGGAAGAGGAGGTAGGAGAACTTTGCCTTAAACGAAGGATCTTAAACTACTGGGATTGATATTAAATGTTTAATTTGGGGTGTATGGGGGGGGCGCGTGCACGCGTGCGCACAAGTGTGAGCGTTCTAGGAAGAGGATTTGCAGTTTTTATCTGGGTTGCAAGAGGATCTCTGCCCCAAAAGGTGAAGAACCCCAGTTCTGGTATGCACGTAACTAAGGCCAGCGAATCATCACCCTAACCCTGACCTGAGACAATCACGAGAAAGGAAAAGTGTATCGTGCGCCAAAGAAAACACAGCCACTTCCAACAGGAATCAGCTGTCACGTGCTCTGCACTTGGAAAAAAAAACCGACCGAGCAGCCGCCCAGCCTGTGCAGGGCCCAGCCCTTAAGCCCGGGTCCCCAGGGAGGGCCGTGTGCCTTTGTTTTCCAGTCTGTGGGCAACTGGCCGGGCAAGCAGCCAGAGGGGAGAGGCCGCTATGGAAGAGAATATTGCCACGTGCCCGGGTGTGCAGGGTAAAACGCCCCATCGGTGGGCTGCAGCTGGGTCGGGACAGGGATCCCGAAGACCCATGCTGGGAGGAGCTGCACGTGGCTCAGACCCACAGTCCTTATTTTCTCCTCCCGGCTCCAGCCAGGGGGTTGGGCTGCTTTCTTGGGGCTGTAAACGCCACACTGTTACTCACCAGCCAGGTGCTTTTCTAAAGTAGGCTTTGCGTCCTTGGTGGGTGACAAGACCGTGTTTCGCCCCGAGGCGACCTAGGCTCTCAGACTGGAGATCCTGCTTACTCAAAGCTGTGTCACGTTTGGTGTTCAGGGCCGCTCCCTTCCCCTGGCCCTTTTGCCTTCGAAAAGGGAGGATCTGAGACGCGGCAAAGATCCCCAGGAGCCTGGAGGGAGCGCGGTGCGCGCGGGCGGCGGGCCGGTGCGCTGTGCCAGCCTCCGCGTAGCCTCCAGGGGTGGCGCAGTCCGCGCACGTCCCGGCTTCCGCAGCCAGGCAGGCCCCGGTCGGCCCAAGGCCAGCCTCGGCCTCCGCGGGCGGGAGCCCCGCGAGTCTCCCGGGCTTGGAGTTGTGCTCTGTGTATGCGTATGTTCTGTCTTTTTGCTTTACTCCAGAGATGCTTGCTTTCCTACTCTTGGTCTGTTTCTTTCTTTCTTTTTCTTCTCTTTAATGTGGCACTGGGGATCGAACCCTTGTGCATGCAACGCCAGAGCTCTGCATCCCCAGCGCCTCCTGACCTGTTTCTTTGCCAAGCTTCTCAGTCTCCATAAATGGCTTCTCCGACATCCTTTAGCGCTAAAGCAGCACCTCCTCCTAGGTCTGGAAAGGCACTCGACCCAAAAAGCTCTGGTTCACCCCACTATGGACTATATTCTGAAATGATTTTGTTATTTTATTGTTCAGTTTCTACACTGAATATGCAAAGCCTACGAGGCCAGGGGAGCAGGCCATTCTCCGCTTGCTTCTCCAGCTTGCCCCGCGGGCTTCTGGCCCCCTCTGCCTCAGGAGGCCCACTGGCCTCAGGGTGCCCAGAGCCGATTTGGCGCCCACTGACGCCACCGCCCAGCGCCAGCGCCCTCTGGCTTCCGGGACCGTGGCCTAAGAGAGGCACAACTGTGGGCGGTGGTGTCAGCGAAGCGCGGTGGCTCCATCCGCACTGCCGCCCCATCCGCACTGCCGCCCCAGTCGGCTGTCACCGCCCCTGAAATGCTTCCCTAGGCATTCCGCCAGGGTTCCTCTAACCCTGCCCACACTTCTGAAGGTGGTCCCTTCATTACACTCTCCCCAGGGACTCCCTGTCAACGTGCCGGTTGGTACCTGCTGGGACCAATGCGGAGGGGCCGCGCTAACGCCTCAACCGCTGCTCCGCCACAAGGAGCCGGGGAGCATGTGGCCTGGCTTAGGGCCTGAAGACGTGTGTTTGGAATAAGAAGTGAATGTTAAGGATGCTGGTTTTTATTTACATTGTAATTAAGATATAAATCACATAAAATTCCTATACAAATAAATTTCACACATTTTAGTATAGGCCCAAACTTATGAGCCCAGCAGCACTAGTTCCAGAAAGAACATTTTCATCACCTCAAAAAGGGATCCCCATTGCTCCCCTGCTCGGCCCCTGACAGTAGTCTAATGTACTTTCTACCTATATGGAGTTACCTGGTCTG